>PNEQ01001837.1:8612-90594 GCA_003012365.1 Medauroidea extradentata | reverse complement strand
ATCATTGGAATCAGAATTTAATTTCAAACCACTTTGCTCTCTGGGTGTTTGATGGTAAATGCAAGTGTTTAAAAGTTAGGCTTAGTGAAATCAGCCCTCGCCTTTTTGAGGAGTGAGCAAGGATTAGCGGGCCGCCTGGCCGGCGCATGGGAGAAGCTGGGTGGGGGAGGACAAAGACAGCAAGTTCCAAGAAAACGGTACCTTGTAACCATGAGTCTTGCTCAGGATCAAAACGACAAAATGCTACACAAGTGGACAAAATCATTACAAGTGTTAGAAATGGGTGCCGTTCATGTGAAGGCAGGCTTCAGCACGTCTTGATATTGATGCCCATACATAATCAAAAACATTGCCATGTTTGCATGTTTTCATACATCGTAACGGGAAAGCGTTGTTTTCCGGACCTATGTTTATTAGCATGATTTGCAATTTTCATTGTCCTTGACACACCTCTTTCATTTGTACCTATAATTACCAAACATCCTGTACAGGCAAATGCACATAATTTATGTTTCCTAGAGTATCACAGATTGCTTTACAATATTAATAGTGGTCACAAACCTATGACGGACACATGTGAAAGTCATGTAGTCCATCAACCACAGCTTATTTATCAACTGTTTCAATTATACAGTGACAAATGTTAGTTCATAGAACCCTCAAATTCAGGAAGCCACACATCATATCCTGTTGAGCTGTGTGGGCAAGTTGAAATGCTACCTAAACCTATCAACAGTGGCGACTGTAAAATCCCAGCAAGCAAGAAATTATCTTACAAAAAAAATGGAGGTGGTGTAGTAACATGCATTTCAGCGATGTTGGCAAGTGGAGGGATAAACAAGCAAGGTTTTATAAGGTTTTATGTGCATAAACACACTACCAGAGCAAAAAATTATCTAAGCACATTAGACTTTAATGTGCTGATAGAAGGAGATACACGTCTGTGAACTTCAAAATTGATGTTCATCAGCAATTTCAGATTCCAGCGACTGTTCCTATAGTTCCACCAACTTGTTTTCGATTGTAACAAACTGACAGCCATTCACTCTCATACATGCTCCCAGTTGGTCATTCTGTGAGTAACTAACTTTACCTTCTCAAGGGAAAGGGTTGTTGCCCTGAGTGTCTCCGTGTTTCCCAGTCTTTGGGCTTAAATGCAATTGACCTTGACTTGGTTATCTTCTTAAAAAAGTTTTACTATTTTGTAAAATGCTTATTTTCAATAGCATAGTTTCTAAAAGCTACGTTACAATTTACACGGATACCTGGTTAAGTACAGTGATCACTCAGTTCAAGGTCTTCCAGTTTAACGATTCTTTTACTTTAACAACTCTATTTTTTGGTCCCATCTAAAGTCCCAACATACTTTTATCATTCAGTTCAAAAACTCCAATTTAAGGAAAATTTTTATAAGTCTTGAGGGTCGTTAAACCAAGAGATGACTATATTCATTTTAATGAACCATAAATACTATTTACAAAAATAAAACCAGCAAAACCAAAATCTACAATTTTGAAAACCAATTTCAAACAAAAATAAAACCTAAGATCTTGTCCCTACCAATGGTGTATTATTGCTGTTTACTTTTTGCCAAATCCAAAGCTTATAAATTACAAATGCATGCCTATGCTAGTTAAGCAAATTTTAGATATGGGAATGAATATTGAGCTGCTGTATTACAGAGATACTTAAACATCTTAACTGGGAAAACTTCTTAAAAGGGTAAAATTACTTTTGTATACATAGACATTATAAAGATAATTCAAACTTATTAAGGAGGATAACTTCTTACGTGACTTTCACTGTAATAAACAATTTACACATCATTTAAAGTTAATTCCATCAACCAAACAAAAGAAAATTATTTTCATGTGCCTCAACTTTCTTTTATCACACCAGGTTGCAGTACTAGCTCCGTAAGTACAACAGTGCACACAGTTTATATTTTAATTCATATTATAGATAACAGCAGCTCATCTTCCATGTGTCAATTAAGAATGTATCTGCCTAAAAATTACTAATTTATTAATAAACTATGTTCCAATACTTTAATTTATTTGATTTTAATTGAAAAACTGGTAATTTACTCACCAAAAATTGTGGAACACCGATTTAATTTGAAAAATAGTACAGTACATTTTGGCAAGTAGGGGTCTGGGATGGGTTGAAATCAATCAAAAATCTTGCAAAATATCTGCAAGTATTCTAAATTTCACATTTGAATTATGTGGTACTAGATATTTACTTCAATAATAAGGAATAAAATTTAATTTGTTTTTAATTTCAAGGATACTAACACAAACCATTATTCTTCAGTTTTTCATAAACTTTTACATGTGTTTTAACCACCCAAAATACAGCAGAACCCCGATTTTAAGAGGCCGCAGGGAGCCCAAGACAGACTTCGTAAAATTTGGGTTCAGCCTAATGTTACCCTAAAACAACTTCCTCAATTTGATATTAATCAATATACCATTATCTTGCAATAACTGAACACATGAAACCTCGCTATTTGTTTAGCATACTTACTCCAAATTTATAAAAACTTATCTAATTTTTAGTATAGTTACTCAAAATTTATTTGATACTTTTGTGTTCATATAGGGTTGGTAAAAACACTAAGTATGTTGTGTAGTACTACAGAAGAGCTACTTCAACCATAGTGCAATATATACTTTGTTAAAGTTTTAATGTCTAAAGCTAATACAGTACAGGATTACAATTTAATCTAAGAATATGTTATGTAAGCACGTAGTACATATTTACCTCTATTTTGATTTCATGTGTTTAATGTTGAAACACTGTGCGTCTCAGAACTAAAAGAATATGTTATGTAAGCACATAGTACATATTTACCTCTATTTTGATTTCATGTGTTTAATGTTGAAACACTGTGTGTCTCAGAACTAAGAGTATTGCAACAGGCAGTACTTGCGATGTCATGAATGTTGTCAGAAACAAACAGTTTTTCACGAATGTGTCTCGTATATATTTGATAAATGTTAAATATGTTCCTGAACCAATATGAATTGCAAATATGTATTTAAATGTGTATCAATTTGAATTGTAAAGTAATTATAGGGTCATACATACATTTAGATGTATTTACTGTATAGTTCCAATAATTATTTGCCATGGAAGTTTTGATGTGTCGCTGTGGAGCGCTGGCGTGGTGAGACAGCGATATAGGCGGTGTAGAGGGGGCATTCAGGGGGACCTGGCCCGCGGCATTTGAAGGTAGACAGTGTAGCTAGCTCGACAGCAAAAGGTCACAATGGGGCTACGTGAGTTGTGTCGGAATTAGGGCACTTCAGGTCAGAGATGGAACTATACGAGAGACTTTATGCTTAAATAGCTCCGGCCGTCTAGCGAGTAGCTACAATGATGGTTGGAAATCTGTATTGGATTTTGACGATTACTGCTTGCGCGAAAGTTTAACACATTAGGTTCTGGCAGTTTGCGGTGTGCCGTACCGCTCAACATATTTGCTTGGACGCCAGTTGTGACTTGAAAATGGACCGCGAGTATTCAAGCCTTCCCGCCAGCACTACCCCTTCACTCCTCCACTCTGTTGCCTCTCCCTTCGCGCTGGGCGAGGGTAAGCGGTCAGCTGCATGCATAGCTCAGGTAGAGCCACATCCTGTGCTCCATCGATGTGACATGGTAAGATGGACTATTGGGGTAAAGCGTTGTCTTTGGCTCTGTTCCCTTCCCTTGCCCTTTGCTATTTGAATTAGGATTGATGACTCTTGTTGAGTTCACATATCATGTATAAATTTATTGTCGTGAATCAAAACGGTAAAATATATTTGGTATTAAGAATCTTAAGGGTTATTTTGCCCTTGGGTCTTCCGCTTGATGTCCCGTCTTCCTCCAGCCTTTTGACGCTCCCAGTGTTATTTATTTGTTACGTTCTTGTGTCGTTTTGGGGTCTGAGTGTACCCTCAGCACAGAGGGGTAGAAGCTGGTTATGCTGAACGCAAGTTTAAACCCTTCTCGCTGAGTGCAGCACAAGGAAGGCTACCTTGGTTAAGGGGGGGGCCTGTTGCAGGCAATGGGGCACGAAGCAGAGGGAGACATTCCAGCCAATGAGGCAGTTGAACTGGGGCAAGCATGAACAGTTGGGCAAGGAGGCCTGGCGTGGTGTTCCGCGAGGTGTCCATCGACCGTTCCAGGGCAGCCGACAAAGGAGGCTACAATCGGCGAATTTAAAGGCATGAGTGGGAGGTTGTTTGGAAGAGCCCAATGTCAGGAGCTGAGTAAAACTATGACACTCACCTAGTGAGTTCTCTACTAGCTGTTGTCTTGGTTGCAGTAGTGTACCAGTGCAGTACGAAAGTACGTTAAACTATAACCGTAGCTCCAGAATAAAAGCGCAGACAGTATTATGTTATTTTTTTGTCTATTTTTAAAAAGCTCAGAAATTATTCTCTGTAGATGGGAGCCTTTATGCCCGTATAAAGAAAGCTATAGTAGTAGGGGATGTGTAGAAGGGTGAGGCATTTGTGAGGTTACTCCTACGCTGGGGCAGGGGTTGGGGGTTACTGAATGAGTTAATTAAAATTTGATTTCAAAATTATTCTAAATTAATGAATAACTTCAAATTTGGTAAGAAATTAGATGAAAATTCAAAAGCTGCCTTCGCAGAACCCTACCGCAAATCAGAGGGAGCCACAACAATGAGGTTCTAATGTAATGTAACAAGTCGCTATTAGTCATTTGCTGTTTTTAAATTATGAGTTACATAACAAAAAAAATTCAGCAGAGCACTCAGTCTGTATCCAAAATGGTCCAGGTCCCGACAATTTCAGATAAAAGAAATTTTTGGATAACAGGAGTTTATTATTATTGATAGGCGAGATTATCTAGCAGCATAGGAGTTTATCATCATTGATAGGCGAGATTATCTAGCAGCATTTTTTATGGTGCTCAACGAGTTTTCTCTGACAAGTTAATATTTTCTGTAAGAATGAACAAACAAAGCATATAAAAATAATACACTGAACAATTCACAGCAATGCTGAAATGTCAAAACTGTTGAACTTATTCACAGTAGAACTTTGCCATCTTGTGTCAATGAGTTTGGGTCGACAGGTGACAGCTGCAGCCAGTGTGTAGTGACCTTGCCAAGGATGTTGCAGGAGCTAAGCGACTGACAAGTCAAAGTGAGCTGACTCAGAGCGAAACAAACAAGGCATGACGTCTGGTGTGCATGGACATTTGTTTTCCATTATAGACACGTGTTTTACCTATTTATGTGAAACAGTTCATAGGAAAATATTTAGCGTTGATACCATACATACATAGTTTTTGAAGCTACTGCATTAAATTGTATGCACGTCCATACAGTGCCATTAATAGAGGGGTGACCTTGGCATGACCACAGCTGATTCAGGCAGTATTTAGATTACATGTACAGCTGCAAGTTTATTACTGATGCAAGTTACAATAGGGATGGTATCTAGAAAAACAATTTAATATTTAGATGATACTTCTGAAATATTTTCGCACTAAATGTAACCATGTAAAATAATAATTCTGCACGTATTTTAAATTTCAATTTATTGAGCTTTAAAAATTGTATATTTTCAAACGCTGCTGTAAACAACGAAAACACGATCTTATTGGTTAACGCAAATATGACGTAACTGTACAATTGCTTTCATATGTGGCCCACCCATCAGGCATTATAGTAGGTTTTGTAATTTTACACAGACTTAAGACACTAAGCAAATTTAATGAACCCATTTACTTAAATGTAACTCGTAAACTTTGCTTGTTGCCAATCTATGCACCGTTGCAGTCGAAAATTTTCATAGTTAATAGCTAAGATTTCACTGGTACAGAGTTGAAAGGAATGAAGACAGCAAGGTAGCTCTTGCACAGCGAGATGTTTTAGTTGTAGGTTTGAGTTTATGTCAGTTTAATTCAAACTCCAGAGTGACGATAACTTACTACGAATTCATTTTATTGTGTCAAATCTGCTCAAGAATAATAATTTTTCGTTTAAAGTCAACCGTATGAAGGCCACATGCAACCAAAAAATTAACCCACCGAGCTATTAGTTTGAATGCATAAGCAAGTCTGCTGGATCTTACAGACTGGTGAACAAGTGTTCCGAGTACGCGAGTTAGGAAGATAATAGAACACAAAAATTTATATATTAAAAACAATTTTTCTTCCAAATTATTGTTATATTTCTGTGAAAACTGCTGTAGCAGTGCTGCCATCTATTGGTGCATTTTGCAAAACCCCTCCCACCTCTCTAATTATCATAGGTACCTTTAAATCGTCTACTGACTAGGCCTTTTCTACCGGCAGGGCAGCCACGCATTCAAACAGAAAAAACACAATAAATTGAACTGATGTTCAGATTTGATAGCAAGTTTAATCTTAAAAGAACTTATTTATTCCATGCTTACTGTCTCCATACTATATACAATACTACATTGATATAACCACTGCATACAAAAACTGTACTTTTGTCTATAATAGCAGAATATTTCGGGTTTGTTTTTTTAGAAACCATGCAGTCCTCCTTGTATTGTCACATGGTGCAGTAGTAAATGTATTTGGAGTAAATTTAATTGCATTGTTGCACAAAGAAGCTACTATTGACACATAACTATTCGGAGTTCCAGCCTTACATCTTATTAGTAGATTCATCCCATTTCATTAGTAACGGAAAAAAAAAACTGTCACACTTATGGTTGGTAATGATCTCAACCCAGTACATCAGTATGTCAACCACTGATGGATCCACCAGTGAATTTCTGGTCTCTGCTTAAAGTGTCCCATAGTAAAAATGTATCCACGGGAATCATACAAGCTAGTTCAGCGCTTCGCTCGTGGCATTTGATGCATGCTTCAAGGTTGCCATAACAACTGTGACGCCTCTTGGTCTCAAGCACGCAGGCAGGCGACACCTTTAAATGCATTAGATTTTCTATTCAATTTCTTTCTTTGCATCACAGTCTAAATAAAACTTAAAACATCCCAAACTTATGCAGTCAATTAATTACAAAAAGAACAATTTTACATAATGTACACGCATAACTACACTACGAACATAAAGATATTATAAGCAAAACTATTTTATTTACCAGCTTTAATGTGGTTGTGAATACTTGAATAATGTTCTCTCACTTCTGCTGCATAGGAAAAAATTGTTTAGGTATCTTTTATATTCACTGTGCATCCACTTGCACTGGTCACAAAGCTCCGTTAGACCTAATATACTTTAAAAATATGGTGGCTACGATAAATAAGAAAAAATTTACAAAAAATTAACTTACAGCGCAAAACATAAAAATATGTACTGGTCATCCTTTAAGCCCATCACATATTTTCTTAATTTTTTTTTAAATTTTCATATCTAACTTCTTTTGTTTCTTTGTTTCCAGTTTCTTATTTAGTAGCTCTTGAATTTCTACAGACTTGATATTTTTTTCTTCCTAAAAATATCTGTCCAACTTCTTGTCATCATCCTCAGTTTGACATTCTTGATCCAGGGCACCTTTGTACCTATAAGCAGCTCCTCTAGCATGTTTTATCATTTCCTGATCTACTTGAATATAACACCTCCGTAACTAATTCCATCCAAAACTCGTCGTAGGCCAATCAAAGGTTTCTCATGGAGGTTTTCAACAAGCATCTATGGAGAATCCAGATTCCACTAAAGCACTACCGTATGAGAGAATTAATATAATTTTCCCTGCAAGACATAAATCTTTGAACTCTACTTCTCCCACAACATATCTGCAAAAAAAGCATCCAATCTGTTATTCTGTACATGAAATGATGTAAGTATGTCAGAATAGATATTACTAACCAATTTTGTGAACTGAACACTAGCTCTATCAGACTGAAGAGCAGTTAGGTGCTTGGTAGACATGAAAACTTACAAACACGTATCCATACTTGTCCTACACACTTCCTGTTCATCTAAGAATTTTTATGTTCGAAACAAGAAGCAGCTTTAACCAGTTAGTATTTTATTGGACTAAGTTCAACATGTTTCTTGGCAATCTGAACCATACATGTTTTGCATTCCATTAAGAACTTTTGTTTCTGAATTTCATTCACATAAACCACACCTAACTCATGCTTCACAGCAAACTGAATTTTCAACTTTGAAAGTGAAAGTCCTCGAATTAAACCGTCCAAATTAATACTGATACGCTGATATGCAGTTGCCTTGGTTTTGATGTTTCGAACTCCCCTTAAAAATGGTTCAAGTAAAGAAGCCATTGTCTGGAAGAAAGTCAGCTTAACTAGTAGCAAAGGATCCTTCAAACATTCATCACTTTCTCAACAGAATATTTAGCAGGTAATTTAATTGTATTAAAAAATTTTTTAAGTGAGGAAAAATATGTATTTCTCTCTCACAAACTGGCATGTTTTCCAACCACCAACAATTACACAATTTTATTGGAAGAACACTGCAATTTGTAACTCGTCTGAAGTCTGATTGTCGAGCAGGTGAGTCTTTGAACACAAAATAAATGGCCTTTAAAAATTGAACCACATCCCAATCTGTTTGTCAAACACACATCTGAAAGGTACCGTGAACAACATGGAGACCACAAGATCCCAGCTCTAATATATCTGGATCTTCTTCAAACACCTTAGTTTTTGCCTTCAATTATTTAAAGAATAACCAATTGACACTCGGCCCATGTATGGAAACTTGCACAATTTCGGATAGTTTAACATTCTTTAGTCCACGTTGAAACACTTCTAAGAGATCATCAGCTGTATGATGGCTTAAAAATGGAGTGTTCCAGTACCTCATCATTACTTGATTCTTTTTGACGTCGCATACACCCACAGCTATGTCCATTTGTTGTAGCTTCGCTAACTTACTAAATGATTCATCAAAGCACACAATGGGTTTTGCAAATTGGACTTCATTGATAAGTTTGTGAAAAAAATATGGCGCAAGTCCGTAAATAACTAAATATGCAGCCTTGGTTGTGCATACTACTACGCTGCATTTCTTGTACAATGGAACTACAGTAAAACCTCATTAATTTGAACTTGGTTAATTCGAAATGGTACATAAATCGAAGACATCACTCTGTCCCGAATGTAAGGATAAGATTTTACATGCTGTTGAGTTTGGTTAGTTCAAAATTAAATTAATTTGTAATTCAAAGCTTTCTTCTTGCCTAAACAGGGATCAACTCTTAGTAATTCAAAGTCATTTTGATAGAGAAGTCCGTAAAGTGTCCGAAATCTAAGAATAATGCTGCGTAGTGTGGCGTTGTACAGCCGTAGCTTTGTTTCCGTTACAGCGTAGGCCCATGTCGCGCTGACCTAGAGGCTTCCTTGCTGTCTGCTTGTGCACTGCACTCGAGTTCAAATGTGTGTGTGATGCGCGCAAAGAGAGAGGAAAAGAAGAATGAAAGGCACGAATGGCACAGCGTGCGACAGCCTGTGTGTGCTGTGATGATCACACGAGTTGTGTGGAAACGGAACCCGTGACAAAATCCTTCACGTGATTTTGTGCTTTCCTCCACCACTGTTAAGATGCAGTTATGATAGACACATGCACATGTGCCACGAGTCTGGAGTTCTTCAGGCCAGGGAGAAATAGAGTGGAAAGGAGGGAAGGAGAGAGAAGCAGGCAGCTGGTCAGACAGCATCAACTCCCCCCAACCCCCCTCCTTTTCATTCCTAGACACAGCTGGTTTATTTTTAGAACTTCTCCACTCCCCCCCCCCCCCAAGGCTAGCCACATACCACGCCAGAGTTGTGTCACCCTGCAAGTGCCTCCTAGTACTTGTTCTCTTCTACCTCCCTCTCCCCCTTCACACTCTCAGTCACCAATCAACAATGCAGTTTCTAGGAAAATACGGCCAGCAGAACAGCTGGCAAAAAAGCACATGTTTGTTTCCCATGTTCGGCTGGTGCCGTCTAACTGGCAACTCGTGGCCATGAGAGACAACAAATAGCAGTCAAGCTCGTAGTGTCTGCTGCCTCCCGTGCTACGTTGCCACATTTGTGTGCACTGCACTGATGCCATACAACCATCTGGCCGGCTGCACTGCCTGTCGCAGTGTATCACTCAACATATAATTGATTAAAATAATATTTAACTAACACAGCATCTGATTTTTCTTTGGAAAAACTAATGGAAAAATAACTTTGCACTTGCAAAAATGACTCAAGGACCATGTTTAAAAATTTTCATTTGGGAGGAGGATTGGTCATAATTACTATTTTCGGTGTATTACATTATTTATTAAATAATTTCACTTACACGTCTCATATTCCTTTGAAAAGCTACTGGAAAATCACTGCACTTGTAAAAATGACTCAGTGTGAAATATTTACAATTTTTTTGGGATATAGGGTGGTAAAACTTACCGTTTTGGGCTAAAAATTATTCAAGACGTCTGTAAAATTCTCCCGCCACTTAGATCCAAAACCATGCATTTATAAATTACCATATTTGCCATCGTACAAGATGACTTTTTTTACAAGTGCCCCTGCCCCGTTTTTTTACCTCGCATCGCAGCTACCATTGTTTGGCGATCGATACATCTGGAGAACGTGCCGAGATCCTTTGTTACGCCAGCACATTGCTCTCGGGCGGAAAAAACAAGGATCTAGGTACTGGGTACGAAGATCTTTTGACTCGCCAGCACGAAACTTTTGGGCGGAGAAAACGAGGCTTTAGATACTGTGTGTCTAGATATTTTGTCTTGCCCTAATTTCTGGTCTGACCAGCACAAAACTCCCGGGTGGAGAAAACGAGAATCTAGGTACCGTATCACACATTCATGTGTCTAGTGTTGGCTGGTGACAAGAAAAAATTATTTTTCTGACGGAAATTTCAAAACTAAAATTTAAATACTTTTCAAGATTTTGTACCTTCAAAACAATGACTCCTCTTATGTGCGGGGTCGTCCTATATGCCGACAAATACAGCAGTAATAACAGTCACATGCTGTGGCAAAGGCAACACGTGGCAGACATTGAGCTCCGGAATAAGGAGGGGGAAGCCAAGGGTTGCTGACAGCCTAGTAGACGTGATGCGCGCTGTTTGCAGTACAGTGCTCGCCAAGAAAAATGCAGCATACAATGAGCAAGAAAAATATAACAAACTTTTTTGGTCCAATTATATCCAACTACTATTCCATTTTCCAATTCAAATGCATAACAATTCTCGAAGACTTCCGTAAAAATGGGTGTAGAAACACAGAAGGTGCTTTGTACTTTAGTAAACAAAATTTTTTTTTCATTAAAATTTGATCATTTGAAGTTATATAATTTGAAGTACAAAATTTTGGTCCCGAGCATTTCGAATTAACGAGGTTTTACTGTATCTGGAAACATATTAGCAAACAAACAGCTTATTCCTTGCTGTCTATTAAAACTGACTTTCTTCATAACAACATGTAATTTCACTGAGTTTTCCCATTTCAATTTTCCTGAATTTTCCCTGTTTTCCTGTTGTTGGGAATCCTGTGCTTCCTTTGTTTGCTGCCACTTAACTAATTACCACCACACCACTGTAGTAGCACACTGCGCCGCTAGCACATTTTAAAGGAGACTAACACTCTGCTGCCCCACAATCCTCGTCAAACATTAGAGTCAAGTGTTATTTCTGCATACGTCATCTAGACTAAGCGGGAAATGCGCCAACACTGACAATTGGAATGGAACCTTTTGTAGGGCTCCAAGTATTTTTCAGCACCTCAGGTTACATACAGATAAGAGAAGCTTCGGATAATAGAATTGAGGATACAGGTTGCTCCACTGTACAAGTATAAATGTAACGTGGTGTTAGAACATAGCTACATACTATTTTCCTGTTTTCTTGCACCAGCAAAGTACATATATGAAACACTACTTACTCCAAGAGAAAAGTTAAATTACAAATGCTTACCTGATCCAAACTTGTGGCAGAGGGCTGCACGTCACATTCCATCAGACTTGATAATGAAGATGAAGGCTTGCCCTCCCCACAGTGTCGTTTGAACTCGTGGGAAGAGTTCTCTGCCCCAGATTGCACAGAGCTAAGAGGTTCTGCTGGTTCTATACTGTGAGATCCCAGCACATGTTTAGGCAAGTCTGACAACCTATTTCTTTTACTAGACATTAGGGTTGAATCTGAAGTGCCTACTGAAGTTGGAGTCGAATAATGAAATGCCCCAGCCTGGTGGTGTGATGACGCCACTAAAGTTGGCTGGAGTGGTGGCTGGCTACTAGAATCATCACCTTTAGTCACTGTACATGAAACATCTCCATTAACCACTTCTGGCAATGGTAAAGGTGTCTTAGTTGTTGAGAGTTGTGGTACTGCCACACTGTTATTTGTTGATTGTGAGAGTTGTACAATATCTGAAGATGGTAGTATCTTATGAACTTGTGATGCCAATGTAATTGGTACTTCTGTTGAGGCAAATGAGTTTTGTGATAGCAAAAGAGAATTATTTGGTGGAGTGTCATCATTGGAATTCTTTGGTAATGATTCATTAAGTACATGCAAGGCTTTGCTACAAACTGGTGAAAGATTAGAAATGGGTGATGCATCAGGAACACACAATGGATCAGAAGCGGGCAATCCGCCAGGAGTACACAATACATCAGGAATTGTTGATGATGCAGGAATGAATGTCTTATGAACTGGCAATGTATCAGCAACCAGCAATTCACCTGGCAAAGGTAATACGATTCTCGAAATGGGTGTCGACGTGGCAACCGAAGACAACATATTACTTCGACTAGAAGAGGAACTTTCAGTTGATGGGGAAGAATTTTCACAAAGCTGCACTGCACTATTGACAATTTCAGCTACACAAGCAGGAACCACCTTAGCAACATCGCCACTAGGTCTAGCAACCACAGCACACCTGCGACTACAAGATTCATCCTCTCGGATTGGCAATTTATTAACATCTGTTTGCAAAGTCATGCTTTCCGACTTTGAAATGTTCCCGACATCTTCCTGAAACACGGCAACAACACAGTTCATTGGATCTAATGCATCCTCCGCAAAATCCAGTTCATTTGACGGCTGATCATGTAGTTGACATTCTTGTTTCTGGAGATCACTGCACTCGGGAACACCTTTATTTGCTCTGCCAATGTCACCATCAGCGTCAATGAATCCACTAGCATGTTGCCCTTGTAACTGCTCTTCCTTGACTTCTAGTGTAGGAAGCACATTCACAAATTCAGGTTCCTGTTCTTCAGGCTGAGCATCACTCATGGGAGGACTCCCACGCCCTGATGAGCTGGAAGCAGGCTCAACACCATTTTCATATTCTAACCCATCATAATCCCCCCTTAATTCAGGTAGCATCTTGGTGCTGAAAAGCAGGTCTAATGTTTGTTCAGTTGCTACATTTTTGCTCTTTGACAGACATATAACATCTATTTCCATAATCTCTGATCCATTTTCACCATCCTGAAAAATGCACGAACCAAACTATAAATAAACATAATTACTACTTATTCAGAAATATCGTAAAATTTATTGGACATTCACCTGAACTGAATTTACACTTTTATCCTGGCCTGCATCGCTGCCATCTTTTTCCTCTTCACCATCTTCGTCCATCAGTGAAGCGTCAATTTCTGAAGTATCATTGCAAACTTCAGTAAAAACACTATCCTCCCCGGTACACTCCTGCTGCAATATCTCTGTCGGGATATGCTCCTCTGTCGAGATGCTCGTACTGGTCTGACACAATTCTGTGGAAACAGGGTGTTCCGGCTCTTCTAAACTTTTTTCAGACACGAGGTCTTCATCCATCATCTCAGCATCAGTATTCTGTCTCGATTCATTTTCCACACTCCCTTCCAGCTCACTTCCCTTACTGCCAACGACTACAGCTATGCTGTTATTGTCTCTTGTAACGCTACCCTTGCCAGTAACTGCAAGAACATTTTCTTCAACTCCACTGCACTGCACACTACTTAAATTCTGTGTATTTTCTATTTCACTGACAGTATTAGGTGTTGGAACAGTACTATCACAATCTGTCAACATGGTGCTCTTCTCAACTTCACGATTCAATGATTCAGAGTTCTCACAGTTCGTTATTACAGTGGAATTGTTCTCGTCAGACTCTGTTAGAACACTATTGCAGTGTCTTCTATTTGTTTCATCACAGTTCTGCAGTTGCTGACTATCACTTTGTCTGGTTGTTGGGTGCTCAGGCTCACGATTGGAAGAACTTGTTTTACCTCGCTCACCTCTCATAGACTTGACTGGAATTCTCTGCTGCTGTATCTTAAAACTTGGCAGCTGACGCCGTATCATCTCATCAATGTCTGGTGGGTTGAAAGGAGTGTTGGCCTCTGCGTACACGAATGGGCCGAATATCAGTTCCAGTTTCTGAATATGTGAATTTGCTTCCTAGAACAGAACAAACCCAACGTTAATGAATCAAAATGTTTTTAGAAAATAAAGAAGAGTTGAATCTCATTAATACATACATAATACAGCAATTCAATGAGTTAGATGACTTATGAAAAATTAAAATACAAAATACAAATGGCTGGCATACTGATTTTAGTGCAAGCACATGTACCATCCTGCAAATGAAAAACAAAGAATTTTATTATTAAGTTTGAACATCATCTAAGAACTGCAAGAGTGAAGGAACTTAGAAAGACCAATGATTTTCTCCCTTCTCGTTGAAAATATGTACACTGTGGCTTGGGATAGGTCAGTAATACAGCTGGCCCGAGGCATAAGTTTTAGATACAATAAGCAGTTAAGGGTGATGTCAACTCCTGAAACGCTGGCAAGAGAAAGTATAGACAGTGATTTGTTAAATCATATTAGATGTGGTACAGTATCAGTCGAACCTATACATGTGCAACTTGTAAATAAGCACTGTACTTTTAATGCCCAAAAAAATTAAAAACACCTAACACAATTTTGTCCCCAAATTTTTTCATTCCTGTAGCAATATTATCATCTTCTCAACACTTGAGGGGAAAAAAAAATGTTTTTTTGTCCAGAAAAAAAAAAACCATGAATTACAGTAATTTATAATTTAACTTAAATTTTTCATAAAATTATTTTAAAAGCTACTGAATTTTCTTTATAATATGTATTTGAGAACATAGTTAAAGGATTCATGTAAAACCTATAAAGATGAGTTTTATTAATTAACTGCTATTCGTTCAAAATTAGCATTTCTAATTTCACAATTGTCCCACTTAAAAACATGCTCTTTTCATACAAAATAATATTTGCAGCAATGAGGAAAAAACCAATACTTTAAAACAATTCATCTTTAAATTTGTGTACTGTACTATGACTTACAGAAAAAATTTATACTGACAAAAATTTATATCGCTGTTTAGCTTGGTGAAAGCTACAAATATTAAATTTCATTGAAATCTGCATCAATGAGTGACATGGTCCAGATGATTTAACATGGAATGATCCTGGGGATCGTAAAATAATGAAGACAAATACTATACAGAGGTATGTGGAAGACACAGTCTTAAAGTAGGAAACAGCTTGTTAAAAGGATACGAGATATTAGATCACTAAATGCAGCTGGGAAGATATGTACAAGTCTGTGATTAGCTATTTCACAATGGATATGGAAGTAAAAAACAATACTGTGAACATTACGGTGATACAAAATGAAGCATTGGTTAGAGCGAATAGACTTTTACTTGCAAGTATGAGGGAAAATAAAAAAGTAAAAACATAGGGATAAACAAGAATAAAAGTATGGAAGTCAAAAGAAGAGGAGAAGAGAGTAACAACAGTTAAGTACAAAGACATGTAGAGAGTGTTCGTAGCATATTGGCGGGGGAAATGGGGAAGAAGTACAGTAGTAAGGTACTGGAAGAAAGATGAACGAAAATGTTAGCGGCGGCGACGCATGAAGGTCCGTAAGATAACCGAGCCACACAGAATATAATTTAACTGCCAATAGTAGTGTTTCCATTTGACAGCCAGTTAGTTCCTTGGAATCGGTGATAAAATTTGTCAAGGAGAGTTTCTCTTGTCACTGCGCTATTGGTCCAAGTAAAGTTATAACACATTTGCTTACAAGTTTTAGAACTGACAAGTTACGCTTAATGCAGGACAGAAAATAGTAACTAATTTGAACCTAGATTATCTGGATGCCTGGATCATCCAATACTGGATGTGAGGAAATAGAATATGAATTAAATAAATACAAAATCAATACAACATTACATTTTTCACTGTAATACCACATAGATGAAGTGTCCACCATCACTTCACAAGAAGCACATATGAACAAACACTTGTCTGTTATATGTTAGAGAACTTCTAATTTTATTCTGCTTCTTACTGACGTACAGGAAGTATTTTGGTTGGTTCGAAAATCTAGCTCTATATGTACGTAGTTTGAACATGCTTGGGACTCAATTAGGTAAAATTACAAAATTCTATTGTAAAGTGTTCTTGAAGTACTAGTCACTACAAATGTTTTGGCAACAGATAATCATTTGATTATTTTACTCTGTACAATATTCTTTCATTTAAGTAGACACAACTTTAAATGACTATTTTAGCAAGGAAAAAATGCTGTGCTGTCAACACATAATACACTGTTACATTAATTTTAGGAAAGAGGCAATTTTTAAATGGTATGGAAACACGATTCTAAATATTATATACTGTATTAACAATATTAATGTGAATTGTTTACTGTAAAATTGGTTACCAAATGGCAAACGAGCTGATGGATGATGTACAGGCAGGGCAAGCTGCTGAAACTGCCTACTATACAAAAATAAAATGCTCTACTAAAATGTATACATACAAAACCAGAGGAAATAAAAATGACATTTGAACAAAGTACTGAAGACCCTGAGAATAGACCCCTACAGCAGTGGAATATTTTTTCGCACTAAAACACACTATAAACACTATGTAACTATTAAAACCCCTACCTGCCGAGCTCTGATGAAGGCTTCTCGTATTTTCTTGCGAGGCACCTGAGGTACTTCTTTGCTGTACAGGAAGCAACCACTAATGCTGATCTTGGAGCGGTCATGATCGCCAAAAAAGCGAACATTAACCTTGCCGTCTTTAATGGACATTACCTTGGCTGGCCAACAAGGCCAACTCTTCATCTGTGCCCAGACTATCACGTGGGGCTTCCTCTGCAAACATCGTACAGCCAAGTTACGAGCACTGGTCAGTATACAACAATTATCTGGAACTGCACATAAAACATAAAACAAAAAAATACCTCGCACAATAAATTTCTAAAAATGGAAACAAAAAGTCACAGAGTATGGTAGAGAGTAAAGGCTAAAATTACTGCGTAAAAAAAGCCTATTTAAAAACCTCTATACAGATACTAACATAAGGTTGTGGAAAGCCAAGCAACAGCTGACTACTAAATAAATTACGAAAAATGCAGGATTTACTCCATGTAGGAAAAATACACAGTGAGTATCACATAAAGTAAGAAAAAAATAAATAAAAATAAACAACACAGAGATTCACACAAAAACAAACATAAAATGAAAAGAATTAAGTTTCTGTTTAACATGCAATGCTTTTTGTGTAGATATGCAGCTGAGTGATCTGTGATTGGACGTTTTTAACTCTGACTTGTCTTGGGGTTCTTCTGTAAAATCACAGACGTGTGGTGTCATAATAACCTTATTAAGATTGGTGCAGTCAAACGAGCGACATGTCAGAACAAAGACCAACACCGCCATGAAGCAGAGCTGCAAATGTGCTTGTCGGGCACAGAGACAAGTTGGTGGAACATTATCACCAAAAATAAGAGATCTTATCACATACTGTGAAAAGGGCACAAATTGTTACTGTGAAATCCTCACCTTCATTCCATCTAATAGTCACTAACAACCACAGAAAGAATGACAGAAATTGGGAGACAGTGGAGATAAGAACGTACGGTATGAACAAAGGAACGCAGTGACAGCATAGCAAGTCAACCTGGCCGCTGAAATGATTACATACACATATGAGCACAACTCGACAAAAACTTGTTTGCAGCTCAGAGCGAGGTACTTACACAAACTTCCGAGAACCAGTTGTCGCTGCTAGTGTTGGCCTTGATGAAACAATCCGGACATGCTTCTATGAGCTCAACCTCTGCCTTACCACACCTCAGCATGGTTTTTGCATACATTGTGATTGGAGCACGTTCTGAAAATAAACAGTTTTAAACATGGGCATACCCTGACGGATTTTATCACATATACAAAATCTTTAACCACACTTACAGTAGCAATAAAATTTGTTACATAAATATCACCTGTATCTATGTTACACTATGTTCTTTTGATTCAGTAAATTCACACAATTTATTATAATCTCTGTAATCTCTGAAAACAGCATAAAATAAATAGCATACCGATGTTCTTATAAACATTTACTTATAACAAACACCAAATGACTTAATAAAACAAAATAATTTACACTGAAATAAGATGATATGGGCCATATGCTAAAATATTTAAAAATACACAATGTAATTCCTTTGTACATTTAAAAAAAATTGAAAATTATGACAATTTTTAAAGAAAACTTTGTTGTGTGTTTTTAAATATTTTGGCATATTGCAAATACATACAATTTCAGTGTAAATTATTTTATTTCAGTAATTCACTTAGTTTTCTTATTCTTAGTTCCCATAACTTGCAAATTTTGTCTTTGACATGCCGCTATGGAAAAACTATGACAGATAAAAAAATTTACAAGTGGAAGATGTAGTCACAAGTAACGTATATAAAACATATATAAAACTATGCCGTGCAAATATAACATTACAAATTTTTGCCACGTGAAAACCGTTAACTCCTTAACTGCGACATTTGACTATAGTCGAATATACAAAATATTGCTTAGCTGCGACATTCGACTGTAGTCGAACACCGAATTAAATGACTCTGTAAACACTATGTATGTGGTTCTCTCGCTTAAAATTAACAAAAAATAAATTACTTACAAAAAAACAAATTTTTAAAAATTTTTTTTTACACTTTCTTGGCTAGTTAAAATTTTTTATATCCAGCAGCGAAAGAGTTAAGCAGTTTGCTGTCTCTCAGCAAATTCCTTTGCAGCCAAATGTGAACTTCCAGCAGGATGGTTCACTGCCACGCTGAAGTTTACAGGTATGTAATTTCAGAGAGAGAACATTTTTACAGCAATGGACAGGATGCAATGGACCAATAGAGGCCACCCAAAACTCTAGTAGCAAACTGCAAGGTTTTATATCTATTAGTTTAGTTGCATTTTATCATCAGAGAGGTGTGGTGTCATGTGTAACTGTTCAGCGTCACCATTTAAGAAATAAAGGTGGCTGATAAGTTGATCTAATGTCTTCTCGACAGTGATGTCAATAGAGATTAAACGTCACTAGATGTAAAAATATTAAACTGCACAGATTTAACTGGTCAGGTATAGATCAAGATTTTCTTGGATGCTTTGAACATATGCTTTAACAGAAGCAGTACTATTTTAACAGTCACTTCCTATTTCACATTTACATAATAATTTTACGACTCATTAATAACTCTATATACTGTATTTATCTGAATGGAAGACAAGGTTTTTTTGACAGTAAGTGGATTATAAAAATAGGGGGTTGTCTTAGTCTCAAGACAAAGAGTCACTTTTATGCTCCCAAGATTGCACAATGAATTAAAAAGAATACATTATAAATAGAAAGGAGAAAAAAAAAGCCAAGAATATACACATGTGAAAGTCAAAATATTAAATACACAAGTGACATTTAGCATTCTCAGGGGTAGGCATAAATTCAGGGTAGAAAAATTTTCCCCAAGGTACTGTTAACTTTAAGAGTCGTCTTAAATTCAGGGTCATCTTACATTTGGGTAAATATGGTACGTAGTATACTCATAAGCTAAAATATCTCTAATGCTATATGCTTGTAATAATACATACGTGCTCTACACGTGCATATACATACTAAATTCTACACGTTATATTTACCTCCGTTGTATATGACTGAGTTATGTTCGATCCACTTCAAGTCAACAATAAATGCATGTGTGCACGAATATTCTGAAAATCTAAGCTTTCTCCTCATTGTGTTCAAGTCCATAGGATGTACAATATGCTCCTCGTATCTCTGGTGGATACTAGTGTCGACAGGATCCATGAACTGGTTTGACTGCAAAAGAAACTAAATTTTTACTATACTGCAAAACAACATGTAGCAACAGTCAAATACTGCATTCTTGGTAGATTTTCCAGAACACACAAAAAGTGGAGATTTGTCACTTAATATTTTTACACTGCGTAGTTTAAAGGCAGAAGTAACATTACTGACATTTTAACACTTTGACTGAACAGAATGTAAAATCTTAAGCACTCTGCAACATTCTGCCATAGTTTACTAGTTTTCCAGCAACTTGAAAAATATGGTTTTATACATACATACGTACGTGCGTACATACATACATACATACACACAGACACATACATACACACACACACACACAAACATATATATATACTATATATATATATATGTATTGTGTGTGGATGTATTTTCATAAAAATGAAAACGGTGACAATTACTGGAATGAACAGTAACACTGAAAGAAATATTCTTGTTACTTCTACACAACTGTCCGACCACAACTTTGCCTTAATGCAGACGTGTGGCACAAAATCCGCTCTGGGATCTCGCTCTAGCTCCGTAATTTTTCAGAGCCACAGCGGAGATCTCAAGCTGGAATGACTAGCCACGGTACAGCTCAGCTGCTTGCTCGCAGAACGGAGAAGGTCTAGCAAAGTGTGGTGGCGGAGGCAGCTGTAGTTGAATAACGCAAAGTAAACAAACGGCAGACTGTTCCGTAGCGCGCTGCGGTGCCGTTACATTCACTTAAATACGGGTTTGTTTTAATAGATGAACACACCATTAGATAGGTGAATATGCTAATGAAAATTGTAAAGCATTCACAAATGCGAAGATGTTTATTGGCAAGAACATCCATATTTACAAACAAAAGGAAAGCAACCGACATCTAATTACAAAGAACGATTCTTCTGAGCAAGCTTGTGGATAACGGGTGCCAGGAATAAAGAGGTTTTGTCCTTAGGAGGGCGGTGAGGTTGATGTCAGTTAATCGTCCTCGACGTTTACACTTTGTAGAACTCATGATCGAAAATAGTTGTTCACATGCATACACAGAGCCAAACATGCAAATAATGTTTGCTGCATTTTAGTGCAGTAGTGGCAACCTTGATCGAGGGCAGTTTTCATAAAATTGTAACAAATTATTCCTTCTGTCATACTTGTCTTTCACCATCTCCAGAAAGGCTATTAAGGTCAATATCGTTTGAAAATAGTACGCAGAAAATTAGCATGTCTTTCGTAAACTCATCACTAATCTTAAAATAGTTATTGAACTGTGTTGGCAGTGAATCAAGACGTCTGACGTATTTTTCCACTCTTTCCGGGGTCAAATTGTTGTTTCTGGTTGCCAGGAATCCAAAGTTTGACATTTTAACATGAAGTTGAGCGATCCATTAACTTAGTTTCATTAAGAAAGCTTCAATGAGATCGAGCATCGTGGTGATCAGAGTATCACGACCTTGAAGTTGTACATTCAGTTTGTTGAGGTGTCCGGTAATATCAGTTAGAAATACTACATTTGTGAAGAAGTCTGGATCAGAAAGTTGAGGTACAGGCAGTTGACTCATATCCATGAACAAATCAATCACAGGGGCAAGTTGTAAAAATGTACAAGCAGCTTACCGCAGCTTAGTCAGCGTACTTCAGAAAAATAAGATAGGTCTGAATATTGTCATTGTAGGTCTTCTACGTAGGATTTGAACTGGCAGTGATTTAAGCCATGGGAAAAGAGAACATTGGTTGCTTTAACCATAACTTTCATGGTTTCATCCATTCCAAGGGGTTTTGCAACTAAATTTCTTAGTGGACCAAACAATGAACGGGAAGACAAAGATCATCGTTAGCCATTTTTCGCTTTAAGCAACCGTAAAACCTTGCATTTTTTCCTGTCATTGCCGGTGCACCATCTGTGGTAGCAGACTGTAACTTTCTGTAAGTTAGTTCATACCTACTCAACATCTCGTCAACATTGTCGAAAATATCTTGCCCAGTTGTGGTATCTTTCACTGGTACCAAATCTAAAAACTCTTCGGTGACTTTAAGATTGCTGTCAACGCCATATACAAAAATCGCAAGTTGGGAATATCACTTACGTCTGTGGACTCACCCACGGCGATAGAGTACATTTCAAGAATTTTGATAGATTCTTTCACACAAGTCAGTGGCCATTTCTTGGGTATGGCGAGTGATCCTTCTCGACAGTTGTACCAAATCCACCATTGGAAGCAGTGTAGCTGCAGATCGGAAACAAAGTCTTGCACTTCCCCTTTCGCCACTTTTAAGCAAGAAAATGGTAGCCAGGCTCAAACAAGGCGTAAAGTCGCTTTGTAGCTGGCCCGAAACACACATTCGGGTTTTCCAACATCTTCCTAAAAAAAACAGTTGACAATGATAAATGAATACGATAAAAATATGGTCTCATTTTTATATTCCTGTTTTGATTTTAAAAAAGTGACGTACAATCAAATACTGACATTTACGTTGCTATCTACATCTTTCTTCTTTTTCGCGTTTAACGAATGCTTCTCGCTCGTCTTGGCTAACCTTCAGGGGCATGTTTCATAAAACTACAAGTCTACAAGTTACAAGAGAATTCACTTGTAACTTGTAAAATATTGGTATTTTGTGTTTAATAAAGCTACAAGTCAAAACTGGTTGCTACAAGTGCAGTTGTACAAGTTACAAGTCTTTTTTACAAGTCTAGTAGTGACTTGTGTTTCTCAAAAATACTTGAACGAACAATCACTTGTAAATATGGCAATATTTTATACAAGTCTTGCGGCCCAGGTAAAAATATTTACAAGTTTGAATAGATGAATGATGGAGTTTATTCTTAATGCCGAGATAGTTGTATTTATATTATAATATGTTTTCAGTTGTTTTTAAAACCGTTTAAGTTATATGAATCTTACTCTATTTACTGAAATTGATATGGAAGATAACACTTATAATTTCAGGTTAAGAGAGAACAACAGCTAAATAAATAAATATTTAGTGCATTTTCGTGTCTTGTACAAATTTGTTTTTGTTTTAAGTACATTGTGCAGTAATAATAATATTAAACCAACACTTCATATTGTGTATAAACGATGTTCGAAAATAAATTACTTCATTTTCTTCAGTTCCTAACCTACATGTTGTAATACATCCAAGCACCCTCTGAAGTGATTTATTTAACAGCTTAGATTTTATCACTAGCACAATAATGATAGTAACACAAATCAATCACGTACAGTCACATATCGTGATTAACTGCTTCATAAACACAATGAAGGTTTTATTTTTATTAGATCTTGAGAAATGTTCAGAGGCATATGTTGGATATTAGAATTTAGAACATTATAAACTGTGCTGAATTATCGGGTAGGGATGACTGTAATATAAATAATATTACACAAGTTAACGACTTTACCTTCGGACATTTTAGAAAATTAACTAGTAAAACTCTGTTAAGAAGTTCCCACTTAAAAAGTTTTCCCCTATAATAAGTTTCAATTATATTAACCCCCTTCCATTACTACAATAATAAATTTACCCTTTTAAGAAGTTTTTCCCTGTTAATAAGTTTGAATTTTTCAGTCCCTTCAGAAACTTCTTAACAGAGTTTTACTGTATAATTTTGTTACTAAATTATGAAAATACTTTCAAGTATTTCACGTAACAAAGCCAAGCTGGAACAAATAAATATCACAGACATAGAACACAAAATATGGTAAATTAAGACAGAAAAATTACAAATGACTTGTAACAAGAAATTTCATTTTACAAGTAGAAAGTTTTTCTTTCAGAAAAATTGTAAATGAGACTTGTAAAGATTATACTTGTAACTTTTAACATTTAGCTTGTAGACTTGTAGTTTTATGATGACACTCCAAGTTCAATCATTTTAAATGACCGAAAATTGTATTACAAACAAGGCATTGTGCACCATTGCAATACTCGGAAACAAGTAGCCCCAACTCCCAAGTAGAATTAAATTGTTTATTTTTTTCTGCTTATTTTGTACGACACCACGCATCGAGGGTTCGATAACTAATGACGGGTGACATGTTCCGTGCACCGTATTACTATCCGCCACATCTGTTTCCCTTCGTAATTTTACTTCGCCTTGTCTCATTCGTCAAAAATCAAACACAGTGCAGCTTGCAGTGCCACCTTAGTGCTGAACTATGTGGTGTCCCCTTCCCCTTCCCAACGCACCGGAGAGCGAGAGGGTCAATACGCTCTCGCCGTGGCTCCTAGCCTGAGATCTCGGTGCTCCTAGAGCGCTTTTACGCCTTTGCCAATGTCTGCCTTAATGTTACACCCGAAACAACTAATATTTAATTTTATTGAAGAACCTCTTTCTACACCAGATTACTGATTCTGCCATTACGTGCTACATTTACCAAGTTGGTAGGTGAACTCTCACTGAAGAAGGGTACATATAGCTGCCAATGTGAAAAGCAGTCCCTCCACAAATCTATCTCTGCCACTTTCGCTAACTATCGCTGAGCCTTGTTTATAGTCATAGTAGTTATTACCACATTACATGACGATAGATTTCAAAGAGTAACTCCGTATAAACTCTTGATGGCCGTGCTTGATATTAACAAATATTGTACAGCGACATACGTATTTTCAGGTCATTTATCTAGTAATTAGTCTTTCCATCATCACAAAGACCAATGAACAGGAATTGGAAATGGTATTCACATTAGATGCAGTCTTTAAAATCATAACATATGTTTAGTAATTTGAAGACATCAACTTGTACATAACTTTTCATTCTTTTAGGGTTGAATTTCTGAAAAGACTGATATAGTTTTTAAGACATTTATATGGGTATCACATTGATGTGAAAATCACAACTATAGCTCTTCATGTGTGAGCTATATCAACAATACATTTATTAAAACACATTTCATCACTTTTTCACTTGTTAGAAAATGACTTTTCAGCTATTTATCTTACTTAAGCAAAAATTCAGTTGACACACATCAATGGTTACATTAACAAATTAATATAAAACTAAATCATATTTAGAAGGAGAATTTACAAATCCCTGAAATATTATTTTGGTATTTATGAACGGATCATTTCGAAGCAATTAATACCTCATTATTTTGACAGGTTTGTTTGATATCCGAGATTTATCGAAAACACATTCCACGTGATGCACCTTTCCAAGGATAACGTCAGATTTCTCCACCAAAATTCTTCTCTTCAACTGACACTTCTTCCAACTAAAACCTAGTAATTTATTAAGCTTAGCATATATTCTCTACTACAATCTAACATCCCATCCTCCCATAATACCATGCTCATTTTCTTTAATTTTGGAACAGTTTTCCTAACACTGTAAAATTGGTAGCTTTTCACCTCACAGCACTGCTTGTAAAACCCTCAACTTCAATGTTTCTTATGTTCTTTTTTTTTTATCAGCAAGCATTGAAAATTTCAAACTACACCAACTCTTCACTTTTCCTTCTGACAAAATCTTTCTCGCAGTAGTTGCTGAAAGTATCATTGCTTCACTTGTTAATTCAACATTATATTTAGGTTTGTATAGTTTCGTAAATTGTATTAAATGAGTAGCGACATCATACACAATTTACCATGCCTGTCCACATCTCAAACTTAACGTCAATTTACGATACTGTGATGTTGGACTATAGGTGTGGCCGTGTTATTTGACAGGGACCACTACACGACACGCCTAGCATGTACTCCGGTGGCGAGAAACCGCAGAACTGACCCCCTTCCCTTTCATATGCTGTGCCAAGTGATGGTCACCTGGCAATGGGGTCTGCACACATCACTGGGTCTGTTGTCCCACTATACGCATTTGTAAAAGTGCCCCATTGAAGTAAAAAATCATGATGATAGCCCATCTGGTTCGAGCTACATCAACTAATAATTGAAAACACACTCATCCCTATTCATCCCATTAGGGGTTCAATTTCGGAAAAGCACTTCTTAGCCCTTGGCTACGTCCTGAGGATAACCAACCCTCAAAACATCACGTTTCTAGGTCAAGCATTTTGGACTGTGCAGTGATATGTCAATTAGCAGTCAGATTTCCCTTTAATGTATAGGTACATTAGCTGAATTATAAATATGAATACAATTAATTGCATTGTGTAATATAGTAACTAATAAAAAACTAATGTATATAATACTAATTACCAAGCTATGTCACAGTATCATCGGTGATAGAGAAGAATAACGCCACACATAAAACTGAAATAAGGTATTCTGTGAACAATCAAGATAAACTGCAAATAAGTAAAATATAATTATAACACTTAGTGCGAGTGGAAAAAATACATGACTGTAAATAAACGTACTTCTGAAGCTACGTTTACACTGTGAAGGTGTTAAGTTTTTCTGCAATATGAATCCTTAATTGCTACGTAATATATCATCTTAAACTCCAACTATTAGAGAAATAAAGAACCACTAACCCCATTTGTTGATTCTACTCTATCCAAGGCATATGATAGAACAGACTTCAGTTCACTGACGGTCATCTTGCGCAAAATTTCATTCCTGAAACACAGCAAGGGAATGAAAGTCACATATTTGAAATTCTTCATTCAACAAAACTTAATGCATATTTTCTATGTGAAACCTGCAAAACATGCCACTTCAAGGTAAAAAAAATTCCTGCAGTCAGTAAAAGTTTGATTTATATACCCTATGCTCAATTCCACTTGTTGCATTGGGATTTTGCTCTCTTGCCGAGATGTCTCTCGGCTGTGCTGCTGGTGAGTGGAACTATCGTCAGTTGGAGGCTGGGATCTGGAACTGAACTCTTACACGTCCGGAGCTAACATTCGCTTTATCCTCTGAGCGCTAAGGGCACTTCGTTCGTCAGACAGCCTTGCACAACCTACGCTGATACCTGATATAGGAATGTTGGTGAGGCATGAGGAATACTTAGGAGGTTGCACACTGATGGTGGATGATAAGCAAAAATGAGCCCCAACCTCCAATATCCAGGGAGGAGGAAATACTATCTTTCTTGGATGTTGAGGCAGCCATGTTTAGCCAGCAGGTGTGGAGACTGTGAACCTCAAGGTTAAATTATCGCTTGACTTTATTAGCGTGTTATTCTTCCAGGTTTCAACAGCTCTTAACAAGTCTTTGTGAACCTGTGAAGTTAAAAAAAGATGTGAATGTGGAGCAGCATCAGAATGCAAAGGCTGGGGAAACTGGAGAGAGATCCTCGAGAAAAATCAATAACCAGCAGACTGTCCATCACAATTTGCACATACGAAAATATGGGAATGTGTCCGCTGGGAATAAAACCCCTTGTTTGCCTTAGTGCGAGGTGAGCATTCTAACCACTACGCTAACCAAGGCCTCACTATTCTTCAGAAGATGTAGGTTACTGTTCAAGTGGAATGTCACAATTATAAAAATCCGGGTTGCTTCTGTATTACAATAGTTTGAACGTGTGTTGTTTGAACTATTATCATCAGCGCTGCTTCCAAAGTTCAAAATATAACCCTAGGTTTAAGGATGTGTTTATTATGATTCAATAGAAAACTTATGTTAAAAGTTTATAAAGTTGACCCAGGAGGAAGAAAGGAAAGAAAGTAACTTACAAACTAATCAACAGTACATGTCCTGATAAATTACGTGCACAAAACACATCATTCATTTGTGTAACACACAAACACAGAACTATTTGTTTAATGTACTAGGTAAGTAATTTTCACAATGGATTGCGCTTAAATGTATTTCAGGTGACACAAGACGTTACAATAATGTGAACTGAAGCCTTTATTCACAGCAATGCTATTATTTCTGCACTATGAATTTTCAAATGCATTCAATTTCAAGTGTGTACGTACAAGCTACTGAACAACCCTTACTTTTATTTCAATAAGAAACATGTGGGAAATAGGTATTTTTGTTTAGGTGTTTCTCCACTAAAGTCCTAATATTAATTTCTGTAAGAGCCTCTTAGCAAGGAGACGGTTCTAAAAAAAGTTGTAAATATTTTGATGTTAATAAACAAAATTTAGCATCATTATTAAATAAATAAAAAAGGTGCAATGAAGCAGAAAATATTTGTTGAATATAACCAGCATTATAGTGAACATTATACAGTTTAAACTCTATCTTGTTTTCCAAACTATCGTATTCATCATAGCTAGGGACTTTTACATTATCACTGATTACCGATATTGAACATTAAATAAGGTTAGCGGCAAGGCTCATACATTTACAGAGTTATATAATGAATTGTTAAAATTGTAAATTCATATACCATGTTATTACAGAAGATGTTATAACTTTTTAAAAATATTACTTTAGATCGCTAATATTATTTAAAATAATTTTCCATGTTCCTAATCCTTGGTAACATTCCACTGTATATATATAAAAAACTTACGTAGCTAAATTTTCAATAATGTTGTGCTAACATTTGGTCATGTGTTAATTATATATTTACATTACCTTTTTGATTATCAAATACTAGGCATACTGGTGTGAATATGTTTTGTGTCACTTATAATCCTGAAGATAAATACACATTATGATGAATATTGTGTAATGATTTTGATTTTAACAAATTGCATATTATATTTTCTGCGATAAATCTTAATTGTATCAAAACATACTTGGGAGACCGAAGTAGGGATGTTAGGTATGAACGAATGGTCACGTGAGAAACTGTCTTCACCCTGTTGTCCCTCCTTCAGAGCACAGAGCACGCACGCTTAGTGAGGGGGGAAGGAAAAGCAATAGTTTCACAGTGCAGATGCATCTGAAGGGGCCGTCCTTCCTTATATTATCCTCGGCATTCTTCACATTATAGGATCACTGTCTCACACGTTTTACTATGGCAGTGCTGGTGCCTGAATGGAAACATGCAGGCTTCAGGACAAAAGGCGTTATCAAACCAAACTCCCATGATGCGCCCGACCGGGCCACAATACTCTCTAGTCGCCAACTCCAAACCTTTTTAACCTAACATGTGCTACAATTATTCAGATCCAAATTACTGTACTAAAAAGTGTTACAGTATGTAAGAATACTAATGCAAAATATAGTACAGTATGTGCGACACACTGTGAAAAATTTTATACTATGACTATACTGTTTGTTACGTGTGTGTGAATGATGGAAATTAGTGAAGTGTATAAAAGATGAAGTATAGATTATGTTTGACACAGCTAATGTGTAAGTAACAGTTAAGTGTGTACCCTGTGACTGCTGCGACACATAATTACACAAGTTCACACACAACTCATATATATCAAAAGACCAATAAAATCATAACTCTGGTTTAAAAAAAATATATAATTTGAAAACTCTGATACGTAGAGAGGGAACTGACTGAAATCTCAAATCCAACAACAGCATGTAAAACCAAAAATTATTATGAGGTTTGAATTTCCTTAAGTCTCTAGCATTCCAAATATAAATAAAATATAAAAAATTCTTTCAAAATGTCCTTAGGGTTGAATTAAAAATGAATAAATGTTTTAAATCATTTTCCACGGCTGCTCAAACACGTAGTCTTATAACCACAGGACCACTGGGTACAGGTTTTTTTCCTATCCTTAGTTTAGCCAATAAATTGGGAAAATTATTAAGTTTAACTGTTCAGAATGTTCAACTGCTCTACCCCGAAACACTGGTTAACATTTTTCCAACAGTCCAAAATGACACACTTTGAAGTAAAAGGATTTAAATTCGGATGGCAAATACTGGTCCTATCTGGCCAAAATGGCTTAGGTCGGCATCCTCTTCTTGCTTGACGTTCACTACAAAATAAATGCCTTTAGGCCCTACTGCTCTGTCCTCTTCTTGCCTGACCAGCTGGTCTATCAATCAAACTGTATTTTGATGGCCCAATTACAATCCTAGCCTTAGGATGGGCCCATGGAAATTTGATTATGACAGAGCGTAAAACATTGCACAACCATTCTTCAACTAGCCACCAAAAGTCTCCTTGTAGTCAAACATTAACACAAGGACTACAAAGACTTACTCTCCAACCCTAAATTATATTAAAAATGTGAGTTAAATATCATAAGTAAGCAAAATTGTAGTGAAAATACTCCACAAATAAATAATAAATATTAATAAGTATTTTAAAGTATCACATAAAGGATAATTATTATTCTGAATAAAACAATTTAATTGTAACTTACGATTAGTCGGCACAGAATAGCAATATTACCAAATTTAAAAATTACATCAGAGCTTTAAAAATTACGTTACATTGTTCCAAATACTTTCAAAACTCGTTATTTAGAATAAAAATAAGTTTTTAGCCATTAAAATGTATTTCTGCGACATTTACAAGAAGTTAAAATTACCATTTATACAAATCACATTAAGTACTATACTTCATATGTAACACTAATAAAATAATAACGTAGGTTATATGAGTATAATAATAAGTTACACAAATTAGCTGCAAAAGACAGAAACTTCATCAAACTTAATAGTTTAATATCATATGCATGATTACCACTAAAATGAATGTATAAGGTTTACACGAATAGACCAGCTGATTGTGTAGAAAATTTAACAAATCATATTTTTTCAGCCTATTAAAAGACATGTCAAATTAAGTTAGGGCCTAACGACAATAAATACATCTAAAAATTTGTCATCTAGCATTACAACTAATTCATTTGAAATAAGTAAATGAATTATTTTTAATAGATGAGGTACATAATGCCACTATTGCATTGTGCATTGCAGTACATAATTGTGACTGAATTATATGTATACATTTAAAATGCGACAGGGTTGCTTTACTTTGCACTGTGGGTGCCTAGGACACGGTGGCGGAACAGTGATTTAAGTGCTTCGGTTATTCTACACTTAATTAAACATGCTGGCTCGAGCGATCTTCTTGCCTTAGTTGTTCCTTCACTTGAATTCTCTTGTTCCCCCTGCTTGTGACGTGGCAAACGTTGGGCGAACAAAATATGTGACACTCCAATGCCCCACGATGCCACACCTCCACTACTAGCTCAGCTTTACATTAACAAATCGAAGGCATGGGTTCTTACAACGTAGCACAAGCAATAAAAACGGCGGAACTCTCTCAAATTTTGGGGTTTATTGAATGAAATTACAATGTTTCAAACTTATACAACACTTAAAATTTCAACTGCCGGGAGGCACCTTTTGAGCAAACCAAAGAAAAGTTTACATTCCCACAAAGTCTATAGGCTGGTGAACACAAAAAATTAAAACCTCAACTTCACAAATAACTCCAAGAAAAATTTAAAGAAATAAAAGTCTTGGCCTACTACTGGCGCAGAACCACTCATTCACGACATTTTACCAGCAGAACCCTATCGGTTCTGCCTCCATCCCCCCCTCAACTCACGCACATCCGCCTCTGCCCCCTTACTGAACACGACAAAGCTGCCCTTCACGCGCAAGCTACAGACGTTGCCCATCAGAGGTGCTGACCCGCTGCCATTACAGGAATAAATAAAAAAATATTACGAGTTTTCATATTTAAAAAACATCCTAAACTCGTAATATTTCCACATAATTATAAACATTAACAATTTAGTTACCAAACCAATTTATATAAATATATTAAGTATTAACTTTGTTACCAGGTGAAAGAAACATTAAATTCAAAATTTATGTGGTCAATCAGCAACAGTCTGTTATTTTATAGGTTGCTACCAAATATGACGGCAAATTTTTAACGATCATCTTTATAGGCTGGTTTTGCACTGAAATATAGCAACTTTTCCTGGAAACTGTAAATTTAGATTAATATCTCTGTCCTTGTCACACTTCAGGCTTTAACAATGAATAAATATAATTTAGTTAAATTTAAATGCAAACAATTTTAGCAAAAAATACATATTGAAAATTTATTTAAGAATAAATAGAATCATTTAAATTTTAAACAAATATTAACATTATTAAGCAAACTGTTATTCTTACTGTTAAATGAGCGATTCCAAATTGCCAAATTAAATGTTACTTATTTTAAGCTGAATTAGTTCACAGTTACTTAAATTGATTACTTTAAATATGAATAAATTTCCACTGACATGCTGGCATTTAACAAATAAAATTACAAATAGTTCTTAACAAAACTCTCAGATACCATTGTTAGAATGACCATGAGACTTGCATTATAAGTGACTGCTAAATATGAAACAAACATACTGTAATTTGAAACATGTAAAAATTAATCTGGGGTCTGGGCCCTGCGCCACGCTATGTGCTGCATGCGCAGCGAGGAGTCCTGGCCAGGCAAATTGTTGTGTCTTGTGGCTGGGTCTATTCCTTCTGTGAGTCTGTTCAGGAACGAAAGTTACTGTAAGTACACGTGCTCCATGCTAGGTTGTATGGGGACTTTCCCCCGTGGAGTCAGAGGCGGCTGCCTCCATGTAGTCAATTTAGAGGTGTAAAGGTTTTTTCTAAATTGTTTTTCCGGCTCCTGGTTTCGTACAGATTTTTCTTGTTTCTACTTTGATTAGTTCTTTAGCTGTTCACGTTGCTGAAGCATCAGATGCGTTAGAATTTTGCAGCATGGTAGGACACTTGAGCAACGATGAAAATTTTGTTGATGTTGACAAAGTTTCCCTTCAGTATTTATAATGGTTATTGACTGAAGTTATCTTAGTGAGAATTTTATCAGTTGGAGCCATGGACGAAACATAATCACGATAATTGGCTCAATTTTCATTTTCAGCCTTTCGTATAGGTGTGTAACAGTAAACACATTAAATGGGTATTTGGATTCCAGGATTTCTAACATTTTTGGGAAGGTTTCTTTCCCAACCTATGCCTAGTGGCACTGATGCGTAATTTTCATTTAAGTATTGGCGTATATGTGCAGTATATGTAACGACGGAATTTGTTCAAAATGTTCTTGGGCTCAGAAACGTATGAGTAAAAATTTGGTGAAACCCCTGTTGCATTGAACACCATGGCCGAGCTGGCCGAACTCATTTACATATCTTTAAAATAAACACCAAGAACTTTCCTACTGCCACAACTTGATCAATTTCTAGTAAAAATTCGAAGAGTCCAAAGTTACTTGAATTTTTATGCTGTTTCAGAAAAGTCCACATAAGACATATTTATTTTAAATATACGTGCCACCCGAAAACAGAGCTCCGAATAATTCAAACACATGGCTTAAGAACACATTATTTGGCATCAAAATATTACAATGAAAAGACAAATTACTAGGTATTGCATCCAGGTGCAGTTTTCTGTTACTATACTGTTTCGCCAGGCCCAATAGCGGTTTTACATGTAGAGGGGTTTTATAGGTGATATCCTGTTCAGCAAAATTATAATATTTAAATTAATTAACCAAATGACTTTCTTAGAAGAATATTAGGCTTAAAACAACAAACATTGAATTCTTATTGAAAAAAATACTCCTCAAACGTACAATTGTAACAAAACTAGCAGTTGAATCATCTATAGGCAACAGACTTAAGGACGCGGCTACCGCAATTTTCATCGCCATTTTTTTCTTTTTAATTTGTATCAGATATTTTTTTTTCTTATTTTCGACACAATATGTGACTATATTTGGCTCTTCTGAAATTTTTTTATCTCTCATAGTTTTCGCGTAATGGTTTGTTAAAGTCATGTTTTGCATGTTTCCGTTTTAATGACCACACTAAAACCAACTGTTATACCAAAATTTAAAAAATCACAGTGGATAGACATTGCAGGCTACAATGTCCTGCTCATAAAAATTAAGAGTAAAAATTATTTTGAATTAAAAAAAAAAATGCTGAAACTGAAAATAAAAAATTAAAAAATGCAATAATTTTTTTAAAAACACAAATAATTTTTATTCTTTATTTTTATGACCATGACATTGTAGCCTGCAATGTCTTTATCCACTGCGATTTTTTTCAGTTTGATATATCAGTTGGTTTTAGTGTAGTCGTTAAAACGGAAACATGCAAAATATGACTTTAACAAGCCATTGCACGAAAACTATGAGTGATAAAAAAATTTCATAAGAGCCAAATTTAGTCACATTTTGTGTCTAAAATAAGAAAAAATTATCTGGTACAAATGAAAAATTAAAAAATGGTGATGAAAATTGCAGCAGACCGCACCCGTAAGTATGTAGGGTGGCCGGGAAACACTGCGATCCATGAGTTTAATAAAGGCATCATCACTGCCCTATACGTACTTAACTGATGCTAGGCTGACCAGCTCTTGGTTCTGAAGTGTCAGTAACACTGGCTAGCATCATTTATGCAAAATTAAATATTAACACGGACTCTAAGCAAAAACCCTAGAAAACACACACAGGACTTATCGAAAAAGTCTACCCCAAGCGAACAGTAGGCACCTGAACTTCAGTTGCTTGTTTTACATAAATTCACACCTGAAATGTGACAGCTGAAGGTATGTGCTGGGCATAGGAGTGTACGGAGCTGTAGTATTTAAGTTTTATTTGTTGAGCTTTCCTTGACTTAAATTTGAGACACTTTTTAAAGAACTGCAGCATAAGGTGAAATTTTCTAATTACAAAATGCATTTACAAGAGTGATTGTAGCAGTCATTGCCTACATGCCAGGTATTGTATTGATGCCACAGTGCATTTTATTGCAAATTCTAAATTTTTTTTTGTAGTGAGCTGAAAATTTAGTTGACAACCAAGTTCATTAGAGATACTAGGTAACTGGAGAGGAATTGGCCATGGTCTTTGTTAAGGATTTATTCCGGCATTCACTTGGGTATCTTTATTGTTTTCAAAGCATAAATTACAAATAGACAAAATAACACACATAACCATCATGGAACACTTTAATGATAAACTGTTTTTGAGATCATACAAAGATTTTTGAGGGTCACTTGGTTGTCTGCCATGTATGCTACCCTCATTGCAAATCTTCAATCAAGCACTTACAGCCCAGCCGACTGCTAGAAAGTGGACTTTTATACATGTTATGCCCGGTGTGTGCCATGCAAAATTATTAATGACTGCAGTTTTAATTATGGTATATGTATGCGTAAAAAAATTACAGCAAAAAAAAAACTGAAATTTGTCCAAAAGTTTTACTTGCACATACAGCCGTAATGTCTGCTTGAAAGTGGTTTTCTTACATAAAAGTAATAATGACTGTAGTTTTAATTTTGCATATGTACATATAAAAATGTACATAAAAAAGGAGAAAACTAATATTATTTTCCCAAGCTATTCACATGCACTCACAGTCAAGCCACCCATTATAAAATAACCTTTCTTCCACAAGACGCTCACTTGGTTGCATGCAAAATTATTCATGATTGTTTCAGTTTTTGGTTATTAAATATTTGTATTTTACAAAAATGATACAAGTATGAAATATTTATGTCAATCAGGAAAAAGTAAATATACATACACAAGTGAAATTTCAGTTTAGTTATCTCAAACACTTGCAAAGAAGTTGTGCATAAACTTTATCAACTTAAAAAGTGGAAAACAAGAAACCTCAAATATTTCACTTATGTCACTACGAAATTCCCTTGTGTTGCTGCTCACTATACAGTGACTTCTTCGTACAAACAACGTTGGCATATGTTAATTTTTGATATTTTTATATAAATTACATAAAATAATAGAACAAAATGTATTTACAATCCCTGATGATTACTTTACAAAAAACATATCAATATTACTATTTCAAAGAACCTACAAAATGTACAAATCCGCCAGTTTGCAACACGAAAATAAAGGGAAACACTAATAATTTTTACAACAACAAACCTTGTTACTTTTATAAATCTTGATTTTTTCATGTAAAAGTATGTGAAATAACAAAAACAAATTTATTTACAACCACTGAAAACCACTTCAAAAGTAACTTTTCATATCACTATTTTCAATTACGTTCTTAATCACACACATCAGTTTTGTTTTCAACACAGTAAATAAATTTAGGTAAATTTGCTATGAGCGTTGCTTGAACAAATTCACATAGCTTTCAGTTGAAACAATTCAAATTAATTGTTTCTGTGATAGTGGTGAAAACACTCGAAACAAAAAATGGGTTCTTTCTCACAGTCCCTGCAATAGGTGACAACTTTTTTCACCCTATTATTTGTGGTCAGCCCTTCTTGATACTTTGTGTAACATCCGTTACAGTATTTTCTCACTTTGTTGAACGGACCTTCTCTTGTCAAATCTGTGGGACTGGAGTGATCAGCATTTCTCAACAGTAGGCAACAGGGAAGTGGATGGTGCAGGTGCTCTTGTAACTTCTTTCTTCAACAAGGCTCGCACCACGTCCTCTTTGAAATCTGTGATACTCTTCTTTTTATCTTGAAGACTGTTGTAGATACTCTGGGCATTCAGTAGAGCAATTCCAAATTCCATTTCAACAGCAACTTTGTGGTACCACTTTACAGTACGACGCAAACTCGTTGAGTACGATGCCATTTGATCTAATGTATCTGTAGGTTTTTTCCATGGTTGCGGTCCACTACATTTTAGGTTTCTTCACTTTTTGCCCATTTTTTTTGTTCGATTTCAACAATTTCAGCAGTGTGTATGGTTGATATCATAAGCACATCACGCTTATCTTTCCATTTCAGCACAACTATTCCTAGATAATTTTCTCTTGTGATTACCTCTCCTTTTTTGAACTTCCCTGTGATAAATGTTTTAGGATTTTCTTTCCATTAGATCTTAGTGTGCCAAAAAAATGTGTATTTTCATCCAGTAACTTATTAACCAAGTCAATGCTAGACTAATAGTTATCCGTCACAATTGTTCTTCCTTCATCAAGCAGTTTTTCTGACAGTTGCAGCACAAAATTCGTGTGTACGGCACCACCAGGGGTCCTTTCCTTACCACCGTAAGGTTTCGAATTCCAAGTGTAGCCTTTACTTGCACATAATTTAAATAACTTGAAACCATATTTTGCAGCCTTGTTAGGAATGTCTTGTTTTATTACCAGGTGGCCTCTATATTTCACTAATGACTCACCCACACACACTGTTTGAGGTTGTATCATCATTCGTTGACAATTGTTGGCAAGTTTTTTTTATGAATTTCTCAAGTTTGTACAGCCTAACTCCTGCGAGGCATTTCTCATTGTTCGAAAAACGCCAGAAACGTAGAAGTATAGTTCAAATTTGCTTCTGGACATGCAGGATGGAGCCACATTTTTATAAAAAATGTTGGTGCTCCAATAGCTGCGAAATTAAGGTTTCTTGTGTAGACCCATATGACCAGTAAGACCTAGAAAGTTTTTAATTTTGCTTTAATTTGTTGGAATCCATTTAAATTTAGCATCCTGTCCTAAGGATTCTAGTATCTGGCTTGCAAACCTGTTAGTTTCTTCCACCATCAAACTAACAATTTCACCATCTATAAATTTCTAAAAAACTTCACAAGGGCCTACTTCAACCAACATTTCTTTGAACTCTTGAGGTACACCATAGGAAATAGTGAAATCAAAATTCTTTTGGTGACCTTGAGGATTTTTCCAGTTCACGTGTTAAATCTCACCTGTTTCCCCTGAACTCTGTTTTTTAACAATGGGAACCTCTTCTACACTTGCCAGTTCATTATGATTCTCTTCAATAGACGTTTCTCGTAGTCCTGTTGCGTCAAAACTGTCTACCGTTGTCCAACGATGTTTTCTTGGCACAGAATCCGGTTCATCTTCTGATGAAACTGAACACTCGCATGCAGCTGCCTAACAATAATTAGGATCACCAGATAAATTACCACTCGAAAATATGTCATCGTTCGTCTCTGAATCGTCCGATTCCGGAAGCTTGTTGTTTAGAGCCAGTTCAACAATGGGCTGCGTTCGTACAGTAACGCACCTAGCCATTTTGAGGAACGAGAGAATATTGAAGTGAAGAGACTTGTTTGGTGCTTTCTGTCAACAAACTTACCACACCTCTTTTTCAAACAAGTAGCAGGTGTGTGCTTGCCATAAACTATCTTTATCTACTGCAGCGGGCGTATACGCCCGTCCTGGACTCTTCCTGTGGACTGCAGAGGGTGTATATGCCCGCTTATATTATTATTTATTTTCTTAGTGAATAACGACATATTGATAACATATCAGCTATACTGCAGTTTGCAAACTGTTTAAAAACCAAATAATTGCAAAAATCAACTTGGTCCAGCGTGAGTGCATCTGTAAAAATAGCTTCGTCATTAAAGTGTTAATAATCGAGGCAGGACAGGACTTGTTTTGTTGGTTTGTTCTTTTCTTTGCACTGGAAGTGGCTTTATTCTGTAGTATGGACGGAGAAAAAAGGTCAGGGGGTTTTGATGCGAAATTGAAGTGAGAAAAATTGAGGTTGTGTGTCGTCAGTCTCAGAGGAAACTTCTTTCCTGAAAATCCAATATTTGTACTGTTGCTGTGTAAATTGATAATTGGCGATTAAGTAAGGAACGCAGGATTTTCCTACAACCCACCCTGCAATGGGGTCCATCCAGCCTTGACACCAGGTGAGGGTTTATCACGGTTTTTCCATTATCCATGGAGATTATGTGACTTAAGAGGGTTCTGATGTGAGTAGTGAAGGGCTTTTGTAAACACGGATGTTTGTGTAGTCTTGTTAATAACCCTGTCTGATTATCGTTGCTGAATGACACCATGGCAATTCCCATGTATGAGTCATTCATTGTCATTAACATTCCAAGTTTACTCGGTCCTAACGTTCTGTCATCTCTGCACCTACCTCTGGGAGAAACCTACAGTCCACCCTAGCGGCTGTAGGCTCCTAACCCCATTGGAGTTGTGTTTTCATGTACTGCAGAGAGTTACCAAACTGAGTACCTCGTAACACCTTACACCCATTCGACAAGGGAAATATTCACCTCTCGGAAATCACTAGACAGTGGATCTAGGTGAGGAAGGGTATTGCATGGTGGTGTGCTGGAGGCCGACAGCCAGCTGTTCCAAGGACCAGAGTATGTTTGGAAGATGCAGAGGGCGAGATGAACACGTGAATCCGCATGTGCCCTGAGATGAGATTCGTCTCGAAGTGGCAATGTGGTGGGAAGCATTGCTGGCGCCCAAATCAGCTTAAGAGTATTGTTCGTCACGAGTCACCCTTCCATCGGCGTCAAGTAGCGTTCCCAAGTGGGGCCACATGTTCATCCTTGTCGGCTTAACCAGCGTTACTTTGTCAACAAAGGGTCACTGTGACAGTTATTGGTGACATAGCGCAGTTCTGCACCATATACCACAATCACTCTGCGAGAAGGCACACACGTGCAACCCTCACTCTGCAGGCCTGCTATCCGAACAGGTACCAACGACCGTGCCGCACCAGCATTGAGGCAACACCTTGCCACCCGCACAGGACATCCGCGGAATCACAGCCATGGACTGTAAGGTGAGTGAAATACACAGACCTATGAAGTGCCCCTATTGTTTTACCCTAAACAAGTTGATCTACTGGACTATACAACTTGGAACCAACCAGTGTTTCAGTGTATCGTACACCTACTCACCTCTCTTGTTTCGCAAGTTAATAAGTCATGTGTAAGAGAACGGTGCAATGGGCAGGGACAACAATGGGCAGTGTGAAAAGGTTTGACACCTATGTACACACACTATGTATGGACCTAGCAGAATTCAGGACATACAGAGATGGTGTATTTCATTGCAATGACTAACAGAAACTTATGAGCAGTGGTAATCACATCCACGAGAGTACACTGGATACAAAACCCATACCCACACCAACTACCTATGTAGTGCAATACTTGCCACAGGGGTTAATTGGAATAGACCACTTAGTGTTACTGCCCACATTCTCTGGTCATGAGACTGAGAACCCACGAGTGTATTTTAACACGTACGAAGAGAAGCTGAACAGACATAGGGTACACAAAGATGATTGGGCAGAAGTGATAGCGAGCAGGCTCCGAGGGGCCCTTGCCAACTGTGGGGAATCAGCAAGGAATACCAAGTTTCATGGGCATCATTCCATGAACGACTTTTCACAAGATTCGAGGCCGCTGGTGATACCATACAACAACACGCAAGACTCTATTAGAAACAACAGAAAAACAGTGAAGGCATAGAAGAGTTTGTGTGTCATAAGTTAACCATATTCCGCAGGCTACTTCCAGAACAACCCTCAATTCGAGTGCTTGAGATTATTGTGGAACTTACGGCACCTGACATGCGACGGCTACCACGGGAGAGCATCAAACAGTTCACGAAAGATGCACGAGTTCGAGAGAAAGACTTGGGGCCTGTCAGGAGAACCAGTCAGCACGTTCCCAAAGACTCCCTACAGGAATGACCCATACTCCTGCTGTTGTGTTACCAGACTTTTCACAACCACCACCAACAAGACCAGTGGAGCAAAGTCGCACACCATCACACCATCACACATGACATCACCCAACAACAACTCCACCATGTTCCGACCACTGGGGCAAAGTGATGCTCACCCACCACACCCATGCAGGTATTGGCCAGGAGAGAAATACCATTGGCACCAGGAATGTCCCAGTTACCGTCGATATGATTTGGAAAACTGCTACGGGGGGATGGTGAGAATACACTCAAATCACGCATAGCAGCCCTGTTACTGCAAGAGAATAGTGTGGGTGTCCGAGTATCTCAGCTCATGGATGGCGACATTAAAACATTTTACAAGTAAATGTAGAGCTAGATGGAAAAACAGTAACCACCCTAATCAATACTGCAGCTAGCCATAGTTTTGTGCGGGGCGGATTGATTTAAACCGTAACGACCACGGTAATTCCGTGCAGATTACAGTTCGCTATGCTCCACCTCCAAGGGGAGACCAATAGTGTCCTGAACGTAACTGTGGGAATTCGTGACCTGCAGACGAAAACAGAAGTTCTCAGTGTACCAGGGCTGAGGGAAGACCTTTAGTTGGAATGCCATGGCTCGTGGAGAACCAAGCAGTGATAGAACCCCATCTCAACAGACTCCATATAGGAGTGAGGGGGCGCTGGACAGTCTGCACCATTGGTGCCGTCATCCCAAGGTCACCGACCAAAGTACACCTGGACCAGTTCTCCAATAAAAAGCAGCCACAAAATCAGCAATAAATGCTGTAACTATTGAACCAGTATGCTTCTATTTTCTGCCAGGAGATTCCCCTACGGTTTACCACTGCAGCGGAGCATGCCATCATCACAACCCACCACAATTCAATGTACACAGAACCAGGGGACCCAGGTATTTTTTGTCACATCATCAACGCACAGGTAAATGAGATGCTTGCTGAGAACATTATTGAGCCAACTACCATTTTGTGTAACTCCGCCATTGCCGTGGTTCCAAAGAAAAGTGGTAAATGGAGATTTTGTGTGGACTTTCACCCAACGAATAAAATTACTGTTAATTTACCACCACCTATCACTTATTTAAAAGACACTAGCCCTGACTTTATGGTTAAAAAGGCAAATGTTGGGTCAAGGCTGGTTACGGACATGTCTGCCATTAACCTTAAAATTAATCTTGACCCTTTTCAGGCGCAGACCGTTGACACGGTGTTGCAACACCTAGGAAAAGCATCTGTGTACTCGGTGATTGACCAAAACACGAGTTTTCACCAGTGTTTTCTGCACCCTAGCTGTAGGAAGCATACTGCCTTTCGCACGCAATGGGCGCAACATGAGTTTAATCGCATCCCCATGGGCGCCAAATTTGGGACCCAGGCATTGTTACGGGTTTTGGACCATGTGTAGTCAGATTTGAAATTAAAATGAGTGATTAATTATATAGACAACCTTATCGTCTATAGCTTGTCGTTGGAACAACATCTTGTCGATTTCAGGAAGGTTTTGTCGCGCCTGCGGGATGCAGGGCTGACAGTCAATCCGGCCAAGGTCACATGGGCTTCCCCGTCAGTTAAGTTCTTGGGATAAGTGGTATCCGGACGTCGTCTGGTCATGGATCCTGACCGGGTGGCTCCCGTGGTGAATTTTCCACGCCCCAAGACTGTGAAGGGAGTTTCCAAATTCATTGGTCGACTGAGATATTACGCCCTATTTATTCCACATTTTTCAGAACTAGCCGCCCTTTTTAACCGGAAGGGAGTTGTGTTTGAGTGGGGTTCAGAGTAGGAGGAAAGCTTTAATGGCCTTAAGATTGCCCTCTTTGTATTTGGCCGACTTCGATTTGAGTTTCGTGATTCACGTTGACGCTTCGAGTGTTGTCCTGGGCGCAACCTTGGGTCATTGGAGAGACGGTGCTGTCTGCCCCGTGGCTTTCGCAAGCTGTACTTTGTCAAATTCCGAGAGACGGCTTAGTGCATTTGAGAAGAAGGCCCTAGCCTGTGCTTGGGGAACCACCAAATTTAAATCATTTGTCGGCGGTGCCAAGTTCGACTTGTGTTCTGACAATCAAGCCGTGTCGTGGCTGTTGTCCCATTCTAGTGATTTTGGGAAATTGGGGCGTTGGGCGTACCAGTTGTCGCAATTCCAATTTGTGGTCAAACATGTCCCTGGAACAAGTAACATGGCCGCGGACGCTTTTTCGTGGATGTTTTGTCCAGAGGATTTGAAGAATGTGTCCCTGCCTCCGACAGTGCGAGTGGTGTGTGTCACTTTCACTACTGGTAATTCCTTCTATCGTCGCCTGAGTGAAGCTCAGGCTAAGGATGCGTTTTGTAGGGAGCAGAGTGATGGAGTGTTAAGAGGGGATGACGTCCCGTATGCAGTTATAGATGGTTTACTGTATTATACGGGGCATCGTAAACGGGCCAGATGTTTGGTCGTTCCGGAGGGATGCCGGTTGGAACTTCTAGCATATTTCCATGATTCCCCTTATGGGGGCCACTTGGGACGCCAGGGTACCCTGGGTAAGGTTGGCGCTCGGTTCTATTGGCCCACTATTGCTGCGAACGTACGAGCGTACGTTCGGTGCTGCAGAGTGTGTCAACGTGCCAAGTCGCCCCAGAACTCGCGAGTGGGGCTATACAGTATGGATCAGATAACTTATTCTTGGGAGGTCTTACACTGTGATGTGTTCGGGCTGCTTGTTCGGTCTACCTAGTGTAACAAATATATTAGGATTGTCTTGGATGTTTTTTCGAACTTCGTGATTTTGATTGCCATGCGCAGTATACAAAGTTCAGAGATCCAACGGCACTTGGTCGATCGGGTCTGGTCTGTGTTCGGCCTGCCTGTGAATTTGCTCACAGGCAATGCTACCTACTTTACTTCTGTGAGTTTTAAAGATATGTGTTTTCGGCTAGCGATTACACATTACACCTCCAGCCCGTATTTCTCGTGTGGGAATAGGGTTGAGCGTTTCAATTGAAACCTGAAGGTAACATTGTCAGCACTGTATCACTCCTTGATTTAGTCACCATTGGGTTTAATTCTGCTGTCCACAGAGCTACTAAGTATAGTCCCGCCCGAGTCCTGTTGGAGGGTGATTTGCTCCATCCTTTGCTCAATGTTTGGGGTGTACCCTCGCCGGCGGCTCCTCTTTCAGAGGCCGCTCGTGAGCTGATGGCTGCGAAAGTGGTTGGTAATTTGTATGACGCTCGTGAGTGCCTTCAGGCGAGGTACAACGCCAGTCGTGTGGCCTTTGATTACCAGGTAAGGGACTCAGTTTTGTGTAAGTCATTTGTTTTGCCCGCGGCTGCAGCTCAGCAAAGCAGCAAACTGATGTTAAAATACCAAGGTCCGTTCGATGTTGTTAGACTGTTGGGACCCAACATGTACTTTTGAGTGAGCCCGTTACCGGGATGGTTGTGCGTAAAGCTCATGTGACCCATCTTAAGAAAGCTGTAAACTCACAAGTGTGTAAAGGTTATGCTACATGATCAGAAGTTTGTGTCATCATTTGGGTGCGCGACATCACAGCACTTCCGGCCAAAAATGGGTTTCGTTGAAGAGTGTAGGCAGGGCCCGCCTTCACCCTTCTCCGTTCCCTCCTGGTTGATCCCTTCTGTATGGGTGTCCTCATGTGGTGACCTAGGGAAGGCTGTATTGTTTTGGTGTAGTGTTTGTGTTTGGTGTGATTTCTTAGTGTGTGTGTTAGTTTTGTATTTTTTGTGAGTTAGTATTAGTGGAGTGGTGTTTGTATTTGAATGTGTTTGTACCAGCTCGTTGTGTGTGTTTCTCGGCCGAGAATAGTGGTTTTTCCCCCTTATTACTGCGCTGAGTTTTTATGTCTATGGTTTTTTGGTCAGTCATTTAGACCAATTGTATACATGATTATAGTATTGTTGTGATCTGCTGAAAGCCGGCGTTTTGCGTATTTATGGGCACATTTTTTACTTGTAATAATATCATGTGTATTTATGGATCGTAGCTTCTGTACAAGAGCAACATTGAGACGTCGGGGTCCTCTCGGGTTGCTTAAACCTCGGTACTGTAGCCAGACAGCGACACGCCAACACTTCCAGCCACGCCCTAGCGAGCTGGGTAAATTCGATGATGAACTACCTGCACTTTTACTGAATGTTCAAGTTATTTTTTGCCACGACTAGCTCCACAGGTAATATTACAGGATCAGTTTTATGTTACTCTTGAAATGAAAAAGTTGTAGTTCATTTCAGTTTTTATTACATTTTTTCACCATCTTATAACACACAAAAAAAAAAAAACATTCCTCCAGTTGCAAGTGTATCGTCGGGGAAACGGGCTGCAGCCCGTTCGCGCGACCGTCCCCGTCGCGATGATTTCTCTCTCTCTGCGATGGTCTTTTCCTCTACTGTGCATTTCTCAGCTAGCCAATCACAGGCTTGGCCCTCGCTTGTTGCCAAATAAGGGGTACAAGTCTGTCTTACAGGCCCCCTCACCATTCACCAACACTACATACAACTATAGTGTCAGCCAATGGTTTACCATGCTTCAAAACTTTTTCTAATACGGCAGAAGCTAAACAAGAAAAAAACATGAAAAGAATTTGACGCATCTACCCCCGACCAAATATGGTATAGATTGGGTACCCTTGTTCAAACAAAGCTATGCTGCCATCGCCCTTCAGCCATGTGGCTATAATCAAATTCATAATTACTTAACTGAATTTCAAATTTCTTATATCAAAAATTATATGCGATTCCTTCCCCCAATACACTGTCACCTTTGGAATTAAACATTAATAAAAAAAAATTACACAAAAATGTCCTTTATATAGGCCGATAACCCTGAGACCTGCAATGTTACAACATATATTGTGTACCTGAATTTTGGAATAATTTTATGGGATTTTATATTAACGTGTTAGTGAAAAGTGTTGAGAAACCAATTAATTCATTTGTACACAGGATGTGACTCTTTCTTTATGGTCATTTGCTAAAACGATTATTTGGTGTTTTTTCGTGTACTTGGCGGCGCCATCCTGGTGATTCTTCCCTTTCTTCTTATGGGTGTCACGAGCAATGAGTGGCCGATAAGCGAGAGCGGCTTGGATTGGGGCTCCAGCTTCGAGGCTATCCTGGCAACTAGATCCAGATGTTTCCCCCTGGTGTCAAGGAGGGAGCCCTCTTACTCCTCCAGGGCATGGCCTTGGATCTGTAGGTCCCTGTACGTAGGAGTAAGGAGAGGGGAAATTGTACTGGGAGTCTGTGACTCCCAAGTCTGGTATCTGAGAACAACTTCAGTGTGTATTATATACAGATAAAGGATTTTCCGTAAGGTTGCCTGGACAAGAACTTGAGTGCCTCGTCAATGTGATTGTTTAATCGCCCCGCCTGGATGACTTCGTGTACGCTCTGTAGTCGTCGGTCACGCTCGTGTTTGCCCTCCTTCCCCCCTTTCCTTTTCCCCTCCGCGCCAGCTGAGTTTGCCAGAGTGTGTGTGCCAGCCAGTCAGTCTTCTCCCGGGCCCGCTAGTGGGCAGTTGTGTTGGCTCGTGACCACGGCGACACTCCCTGGTCTTTTCTTTGGTAAGTTTATGATTTAGTAATTATGTTTTCCGCTTATGGTTTATAAGTTTGTTTGGTTTGTTTCAGTTAATTCACTATTTGCGTTGTTAATCAGGGTTGTGTCGTCACGAACGCGAGCTTAGCACAATCGGGCATGTGTACCTGTAGCTATAATATTTCTTGTGACTAATTTAACTTTACTCTTTTCTGCAGCTTATCGATATTGTGTATTTGGGTTATGCCCAATTTGACTTCGTTTTGGGTGTTTTGTAATTGCTCACTTGTACCTGATTTAGATTGTTAATACACGTTATTTTTGTAAAGAATCAAGATTAACATTCTTAGTAGCTATTTGATATACCTGTGTTGTTGTATTTGTGATAGTGTTGTGCGTTCACTCATGGGTGGGTGTGTCGAGTGGTATTGTACCTTGGTGTGAGCCTTGCATGGCCAAGATTGGCAGCCTGTGTTTACAGTGCCTGCCCTAGACGCGTCTGTGACCAGCACAGAGAGACTTGCACGTAAATAAAAAAGCTGACATGCTATCAGCCTTCCGCATCAGCAGGAAGAAGTGTCGGGCAGTAAACAACTCTGAATAGATTACGGATAAAAGTGGCGTAAGTGACGCAGCGGGCAAAGAGAAGATGGCACCATGTTGTCCGCTAAAAGGCACCAGGCACGTCTTAAGCTTGCCCGCCCGTGCTACTTTCAATCATGTAGGCCTCATTTTAACTTATTTCCGGAAAAAAAAGAGACGGGACGGGAAAGGTTTCCCCGACAATTCCTGGTTTCCCACCCTGTTGCCACCCTGGATATACAACATTATGTACATGATTGTGTCATTTGCAACACCAGAAAAGCTAGACGAACCGATGGTGACACCCCACAGGTACCCCGGGAACCAAACAAGCCTTTATGACAGTTGCTCTAGATACTGTGCGGCCATACACAAAAAACCAGAGCAGGGAAGAGATTTCTGATCGTGATAACAGATTTGTTCAATAGGTGGATCAAAGTGTTTCCAGTTAGCAACGTGCGCAATAACAATAGCATCCTCGAGAGAGAATTTTTCCCAAGGTGAGGATACCTGGAACAGCTCCTCACTGATAATGGTACACAGTTCATGGGCAAGATATGGAGAGACCTTGGCACAAAGTGGCATCGTGAACACTTAACAACACCTGCTTACTACCCAAGGGCAAACCAACCTGACAGAGGCAAAACCAGGAAGTAAAAGTGCAACTTCGCATCCGTCTAGGTGCCGACCACATCCTTAACATAATATTGTGCATGCGTGAGTGGGTAAAGGCAGCCACTGGATTGACACCAGCGGAAACGGCGCAAGGCAGTGAGTTACGGGTACTTGGGGAACTCAGAGAGATGTCTGCTGTCACGACTTCGGAAATCATTGCATACCAGTGCAAGTTACATGAACAAGCACGTCAGAACCAGAGATACCAAATTGGCTTCCTGATACAAGAAAACCACAAACAGATTTAACACCTGGGACGTATGTATTGAGAGAACCCATTGTCAAGCAGAACAAGGAAACACTGTGCCGAAAGGTCGTTTCGCTGGGTTAGGACCCCCTGTGGGTTAGTAAAAAACTGGGTCGCAACATCTACTTAATCAACATGGGAAAGCGCAGGGCAGCCAAACGACATTGTGATGATTTACATATCGCAAATCAACCAGTGCAAATAAATGACAAAAAAATTGCATTGAAGGAAAATTCAGAAAATACTAGATGTGACTCTCCAATGGTTTCCCAAAACCCCTCCGACATTACAAGTAATGTGAACAATAATGTAGACACACGCAATGATGCAAGTAACCGAGAAAAAGAACCACATTCACTATTTGCGGGGTTTGCCCCTAGAACAATTTCCACACTGGTTCGTAAAACTTCTTTGAACCAAAGTAACTATAGTATTCTTACCACGTTCCAAAGGTTTGACCCCAAATACAGTCCAATTGTAATTGATTACCAAACATCTGTTTACGGCTTTTCTGGAAATGTCACATCAAGAGGGGGAGATGAAAGTAACTTCAGGGGTTTCAACCACAGTTCCAGGGTACAGACAGCCGAAACGACAGCATATGATAACGTTAATACAAACAGCTAGAAACTCATTGTAATGCTCGTGTTGGGAGACACAATTTCGACCAGTATCCTAGCAGTTCCTCTGTAATCTAGGTGTCACCAGTACTTCGTTTATAGCTGGGAAATACATCCTTGGTTACAAACAAACCTTGAATATATCACATCAAGGAAAGGCAAAAAACTTCTCATCATCGCCAATAACACACCACAATTTAGGAAGAAACATCTCCAGCAATTACATTTTATGTGACAGGGTACTTATTTTAAATTGAAGATTTATGTTTCAGAATAATATTTGTTGTACTAACTTATATTTACAATTACAAATAGATTTAATTTTGTAATTTTGTTATAGCCTAACTGTAAAGATACATTAAGGTATTGACGTCGTACCTCCTCAGGCCCGAGACCAAAGCCTGAACCGCGGACACGTGTCATTAGAGGGGGGGAGGGGAGAAGTGCAATAGCAGCGAGTGTAAGCCTGGAAATAACTATAAAGTTTTAATATAGATTATACTAACGGCAATTTAAAGACAAACAAATGAGACTAGAATTAATCATAATAATTATATGGTAATTGTATTTTTGAGTGTGGCCATGAGCGATGCTAGCGCTTCTGGCACGCATCACGTGCGGCCAGTGCGCGCACCTCTCAGCCCAGTTGTTCTCTAGCGTGCAGTGCGGCCGGTTGTGTTTTGCAAGGGAGCCTACATCTTTTGTCTTCAACTGATCATCATTCATTCTGTTTGTCAGTAAGTTTATCCGGAACCTTTTGCATCTTTACCTCCCTCGCGCACACCGTTAACGTGATCAGCAGTTTGTTTCGTTTTGATCCATTCATAAATGTAACACTTAGCCGCCAGCAGAGGCATTTGGTTAGCGTCACTACGTGGTCAGTGGTCACTTCACTTTTTGAGAACTCCAGATTAATTACGTAATTTTCTGTATTCAAGTTAAGTAGAGAAGAACACGGGGAAAGAGTTACGGCCAAGTTACAAGTGTGTGTAAAGTCTAGTGTAACCTAAACACGTGGTCGAGTAAAAGAGTGAGACTAAGAAGTATCTCGTTATTTCGAGTAGCTAGTTTTGTTCCACTGCAGCGTGTGAGGCATGCTCCTAGCTTACAGGGAGCGGAAGAGTGTAAGTATCGGCGACACCATCCTGAGGAGTGCTTCAAGGCCCCTATACACCCTGAGATATCTCGTGTCTCCCAGACTCAGCCAGGACAATAGTTGAGTGGCGGGCATTTACATTAATACCTATGTAGTTTATCGCCCTCAGGAACAAAACGGTGTCAGTATTTTGTAACGTTAGTTTGGAACCTTACGCAGTAGGGTTCTTACATTGCACATAATTTTGAGTTTACGTAGCCACTGTAAAAAAACTGTGATTGGTTTGTCAATGTACTTAGAATTGTGGCGATTTATACCATGTCTTGACATCATACAGAAACCACTATAGTTAGGAGGGCTAGACAGACAGTGGAAAGAGTGCATTTAATTGTGTATTCAAATTGACTTCTATAGGAGCAAACACTGAGCTATCTAAAACCTGGCAGAAGACATGAGTCATGTGATTGCTCGTGAAGAGTGCACAGTGTTTATGAGTAAATAACAGGACTAACTACATATCATGTATTGAATTTGAAGGTGTAGTTTATTAGTGGGAAATGTTTCAATAATGGTTATAAGTAGTTCTACGCAAAAAAAAAAATTGTTGGGTTAGGTTACATAACAGAAACTAACAGAACCCAACCTAACGTAACCTAACAAATAACAGAAAACTTCAAAACACCATTTTCTTTAAATGGGACTGTTTATAAACAACATGGAAGCATTTTTCATTGATGGGCTATACCTGTGAAATAGTGGTTTTGCCTGCTTACAATGAGTAGCTATTCTCGATATTTACCACGAAAAACAATATTATTAATATAACTATATTTTCTCTATATATTACCTGTTATGTATTATTCAAGTGCCAAACTGACAGATGATTGCTGAATTTCCACCTCAGCAAAGATTTTTTTCTTGTTTACATAACCAGCGGTCACCGCCACATTTGCACTGAAATGAAGAACTGTCTCTAGTGACGGAGTGGGCTAAATTGCTCTTGGTACGCACTTGGTGACAATTACTTACCAATTGGATACAAAAATCTCAATATCTCACAGAGTTCCAATAACTGAAATACGCAGAGCGCAGTGCGCGCCAAGAGCAGTCCAGAGCAGGTACTTGAATATGCCAGCAATCTGGTCTACATTTATAAAATAAAGTGGTTCATGTATAATGTGTAATTTGCATTTGAAGATGCAAGTAGAGCTGCCATTTCGAATTCTATAGACATTAGGGTAGCAGTCAGCTGCATCATTCTGAATAAAATTGTTAGACGTTATATTGTTTTGGGTTAAAAATAGTATTTACGTAAAATGTATTACTATCAGTAGTATTATCTCCTAACAAAACTCTAATACAGTAGGGTTGAAGCTGAGTATTATATACAACACTTAGGTCTATAGGTAGACCTATGTGATGAACGAGATGGTATATAGAGACTGAGGCTGGGGTAAGTTAGGCTGCTTGTTAGCTAAGGCAGAGTATAGAGATCGAAGGAATAATACTGAGAAAATTCACGTGATGTGGAGCTGAACTTAGTGGGGTAGGCAGTTTATGCTTAGGAGGTCAATGAGGGAATGGAATTTACTTTCAGACAGTTTGTGAATTTGAGGAGGGTTGGAAAGTTTAGGCGAGGATTAGTAGGGGATGGATTAGGAGGCTACAGCATGCCACAGGGTGGTTGCATAACTGTAAGTGAAACAATACATATTACCAAAACTGCTAGAGGAAATAAAATGGTCTGTGGTATAGTAGTGTTATGGGCATTTAGGAATTAGCCCGTCTTAATTTGTAATATATATATTTATTACCTATGTACTTTGGGGTAGGTAATGAACAAACCCTGTGTTTCCGACAGACAGAGGCTCTTTCTTTCTGGTTGAGAGAAGCGACGTCTTGGTGACGCCAGAAAGGGGTTGACAAGAGCCATCGATCAGCTCATGACATATAAGGATGGGGGGACAAGACTGACTCTCTGGGCTGTGAAAAATGCCCGAGCAGAACTTTTTGTCTGGTGTGAGAAGAAGGCTAGCCCTGGACCCCATATGGTGTAACTGACTCTCTGCTCCACCCCACCCCCTTTCCCTCTGCCTTTAGAGACACAAAACTAGCAGGGCCACACCAAGGGGAAAGAAACGGCCAATCAGGGGCCGAGCTGGCCTAACAATGTAAAATATTTATTGAGTAATGTAAAGGGTTTTTATTTAAATTTTGTGATAAGTGTATTTAACTGGTGCGTTGTAAATAATTATGTAATATTTATGAAAATGAAAAGAAACAAAAAAATAAATGTCGGTGCCGTCAGGAGCGTGGCCAGTGCGAGATTGAGAGCACATCGATTGGCTGGCAAGGTTAGGCGCGCGGAGGTGCGAGTCGCCAGCAGAGACGCGATTGTTGAAGGGGCACTCGGTCCGGAGAGCCCGACGGGGGCAGAAGGAGAAAGACGTCGGTGATTACGTTAGCAGAGGACAACTTTTGGTTGGATTAAGTTACTCATCGTAGCCCTGTGTGGGCAGACGCGCGACGACCACTAGATAGCCCGAGGTTGCTTGGAAAATAATTTTTCGGTACTAAGGACGTACAGCCATGCTTCCGAAAGCCGAGTCTTTTCCGACGCTAGGCGAGCGCCAGAAAAAAAGAAATAACTTTGTTTTAATATAATTCATAAATATAACATCAGAGGTTCTAAAGAGTTATAGCCTGAAATCACAAGTAGTGAAAGGGTGCATAACAGCAGAGACCATGGTATAACAGACTTCATCTGTATGTTAATAAAGACATAGTAGGAACATAAAACTGCAACAGGGACAATACTGTTTGTTACTCACTCATTAGAACTGCCATCCTGCTTCATTATCCTCTCACACTCGTAGCACAGTTTCAAGTCCACGACACCATCACTAGAGACAACATCGTAAGAAGCTCGTTTGATGCAGCGCGGGTGGAAGACTCTAGGACATGCCAAGCAGCTCACGAGCACAGCCGTCTCAGGCGTCTTACCCTCCTCTGTTCGTTTACTGCCCTTCTTCTGTGCAACTTCCTTGTGGCACGACCAGCAGAACTCATCACGCCTGCCAGTGTACTGCGGGCAACAAATCTCGATATTACCATACATGTAATAACGTATAGCGTGAAGGAAACATTCTCTGTATAGGAACTAGACTGTTTCATGAAAGAATTACACTTTTTGGTATTTTTGTTTACACTCCTTAACAGCTGTTGTCATGGACTGATTTCTTCTGCCACAAGTGATTTTTGCACAAACACACTAAGCTGGCTCTCTGCAAAGCAAGTCAAAATGATAAGTATGTTTATGTAGAAATTTGTACACATATCTTTAGGTCTAAAAACGCACCGTTTCTGTGCTACAATTGGTATACATGACATATGGTTGATAGTGCGCTGGCAGAATCATGTTGCTATGTCACAGTTGTTCCTACTGTCTGTGTGTTAGTGGCGTAGTGTGTGGCATAGTAACATGTTATGTACTGCTGTAATGATGCCACACAGCAACATGATCCTACCCGTGCGCTATCAACGATACATCATGTATTGCCAACTGTAGCGCAGAAACGGTGCATTTTTGGACCTATGTTCATATAACACTTTTTATTCCTCTACACGTGAAGATTGTTTCCCCTAAAATATTGACATGGAATTCTGCAACATCTTGTACATGCCAAGATGTAATTGTCTCTTTTATGTTCAGCAAACTGAGCCCTGAGGCCATGAAAATTGTTATTTTTATCCGTTTTAGTCTAAAGCAGTGTCTATAGATAACAGGTTATTTTTTCTGGAAAAACTGAACCATTAACACTTATTTTGCAGAGGTACTGGTATATGCACACACACTGATTATGCAGAAACGTCTTGCTAGTGATCCCTCTTCTATACATAAATTTGGTATAATCAATGCTACTAGATCTTTAGTGGGTACAGTTTTAAATTAATTGAGAATGACGGATTAACTCAAGATCAACTGTATGATTTCAATAAAGATTGTATATGATGTACAATGGAGTAGTAACAGTGAGATACTGAGTGATGGTGAAGTAAACTTGTGGATACTGCAGGTACGTCCAGCGATTATGTGTGTGGTGTGCCATTGGGCAGGTATCATTTTAGGTGATAACTGACACAGCAATATTGTCAGTCAATTCTTTACACTGGTGATTCAAGGTTAAAATTTCCAAAATAACAGAGATAGTGAAGTAAACTATACAGGCCTAAATTTTCTAAATAATTTACCCAAAACAGTAATATTATATATATATATATATATATATATATATATATATATATATATATATATATATATATACACACACACACACACACACACACACACACAAATTAATACACATACCCACACATGCTAACACACACACATATGAAGTTTATATGTTGAAATTTTTCGTTATTAATAGTATGCTTTAATTTTCCTCTGGTAGGGGTTCACGAGGAAAGGGAATCGCATTCTGTATTAAAGTACCATCCCACTTTCACCACTCGACTGGTGTGATTTCGGAAAACCTGGAAAATTAAAATTAGTATGGCTGAACTAGGAATCGAAGTACTCCCGAATGCTAGGTGCTCCACCTCACTTTGATCACAGTTGGTAAACAACTAATTCGGCATAGTCCCCCTCCCACAAGCTATTAAAAATTATTGTTTATAAATAATATTCTATAAGTTAGATAGCACATGTTTATACTTATTTTGTACATTTTAATGGGGAAATATAGCAGATACAAGATTCCTGAGCAGTATAATGTGGCTTACGTAAATAAAAGCATGCATGCAGTGGAAAAGCTACAAGCTGGCTGAGAACTTAATTAATGGACGGCAAAAGTGCTCACTTTACCAACACAATGGAAACCACGCATGTGTGTATGTACGTATGATATTCATACAACCCATGTGTCACTACAGGCGACTACTAACGTAGAAGCCAACAACCTGCGGCCAAACGCCCCAGTTCCCCCTACTAACAATACCGTTACGGCACGCGGTACGTCAGGGCGCGACGGACACTTCCCCTACGAAGGGGCGGGAGCAGGCAGCTTGTATCGTTGGCACGGGGGGATAAAGGGAGTCGACAGCCGGACAGGTGGTCTCCCCCCTCAAATTGACCTTTTATGCATAGTTTACCTCTAAAACATTAAACATTTTTGAAAAGGTATATTCAATTTTTTGTTCACGAAACGCCTTAAACAGCATCACTTTCCACCGTAAATACTAAATTTTCCGGGGGAGAACCCCCGGACTTTAGCGAAATCTCCTGTACCGGAATCGAAGTCAAGGCTCGGCTTCAGTTTCAGTCGCCATATTGAATGGAATCTTATTATTTTTCGCTTTATTGGAATTGTAAGAAGAAAAATGTTAAATCGGCGATTATATCTCAAATTCTATTTACATTTCGTTAATCGTTACAGTACAGACCTTGCGATTTAGCTGTTAGCATATAATTACGTCGCAATCTGTGTCCCCGACTATATCTCTATTGCCGTGCTTGTATTGTAGCGTCGCAGATCACATCACACTACATAGAAGTATTCTTGTTCACACAGTTGATTTTTTAATGCTCATTTCATTCTACACTATATACTTTCAGACTGTTACAAACACAGAATAACTTGTGTGTTTGGTGTTATTTTTGTTATAACTTACACTTCCGATTTAGTTTTATACACTTGGCTAGCATTAATGGAATCCTTGTATTTGATTACTTTAGCTTCTAGAAACACACACAGAAACACACACACACGCGAAGTTTCTACAACACGTGGCCAAACTTCAGGAAGGGATTCCATACCAAAAATGAAGTAGACTAATCCAATGTGACTTACAGTCTCACACAATTTTAAGGTAGATATTCGCCCTTGAGAATGTGGTTAAACTGAGTTATTTTACTTCAATAAATCTTAGCTACTTGAAAATAAACAGCGATTCTTCGCCTATCGTTGGAAATGTAACGGATCATCAACATGTGCATAAATAAACCATTCCAAAAACCTCCATCCTTCATGATGATAATAGGAGTGAGTGGTTTACGCCGCTACACCACGCGTGTACTAAAGCTGGTTTTACACGACGCAATTTATTTCTCGCTCAGCTCCTTGCCCGCAATCGCTCCTGCAATAATTACATGCAATCTCTCATAGGCCATTTTACACAGCGCAATTTCCCCACACAATATACACGCAATTTGTTTTCTTCCCGCCAAAAGTTTAGAACAAATGGATAACCTAAAAGCACAAGATGTACACTTGCAGTGATGGAAATGTTATCTGAAGAAGATTAATATAATTGTGAACCATGTAGGAACTTGTTTTTTTATCTCTTCAGTGGTAGTCTTTTCTCGGACTTCCGATACAGACGCGGCCACCGCCTAATGCATTCTCGCACAAATGTTTGTTGCGATAATTTGGTGATTTTGTGTTATAGTGGGCTGGACATTTTTTGTATTCGTCCAAAAACTGCAGAAAAACACTCTGGTGTCGATTCCATGTTTGTATGGTGTTTGTTTTTGTTTATACTCACAACTACGTGCGTACATTTACTTCAGAGAATGGCCAATCACATTGCTTGTTCCATGCAACTTGCATGGAATTATAGAGCATGTTCTATTTGCCGAAATTGCACCGCCGCGCCGCTGGCATTGCATGTGACGTTCCAAGAATTGTGCGTCTGAGCTCCAATGCAATATCAGCATATTGCATGGAAATTGCATGTACATTGCATCGTCTAAAATCAGCTTAAACAAGCATTATGTGAAGAATTCCTTGCCGAGAATAGCAGAGACTAGACGTACAAGAATATATCGAGATAATTCATACAATGATGTAGTTAAATCGTTCAGTAAGTTACAGTCCTAAGGAGGAATCCCACGTCAACAGATAATAAATTTGATAATTTTCAGTACGGCCATAATTCAATGAACACATTTGCCTATCCATATATGGCGGAACAGAAAACTCGATTAACACTAGCTTTGTTTAGGCGTTCTACACCTAGCTGCAACTTTTACAACTTCTACACCCAAACTGCAACATCGCGTTTTTCTTGCCGGAAGTGACGTTTTGGTTGTTACAACCAAAGCGTTCAAGCGGCGGGTGTAACTACAACTTCCACATCCGGGTGCTACACCTTCTGCACCACCTCTGCGAGGTGGAGTAGTTTGGGTGTAGAAGTTGTAAGGCGCTATTTTCGAAATGTGTTACAAGTAGCTGCGTTTTTTAAAGAAGTTGTCGTTCCAGTTTTGAATCAAAACATCTGATATATAGTAAAAATTGTATTCAGTTTCATCTGGAAGGTGTGTAATATAAAATTGCTCTTTGAATTCCTGTTTTTTTTTTTTTTTGTAATATTTTGTGGGTTATGTTCCTACTTTTATGAATATAATTATATCAACTCGTAAATCTAGTACAATTAATTTAAGAATGGACATTCAGTTTCCAGTAAAATTACATGTTATGTGATGTATGAAATGAGCTGCAGTAAGGTTGTAGGTACATTAAGGTTATAGGATCTAAACTTGATTTTATTCAAATTTATATTTCACGCAAAACACTGTGCAGATTTGCTAAAATATGTGCTGTAACAGAACGTTAATCATCGGCTTCATCACCTGCATCCACTCTTGCCTGCATATAAAAAGTATCTCGCAATATTTACGTTTACTGCCATGTGACTATCACAGAAAATAAACAAAACAATTCACACTCAACTACACCAAGGCGTTCAGGCGGACTTTCTGCACTTCCTACACCTTTGGCCTCTGGCCATCTACACCCACTACACCCTACTACACCTTTGGGTGTAGAAGTTGTAAAAGGTACAACCCGCCTAAACAAAGCTAGAGTCTCTCTGTTGGCTGTTCATTTTCGTCTGCGCATCCATTCCGCGCAAGCGCTCTTTTCCCTTTCTCCAGGGACAATTAGTTAATGTTAGTTTAAATTAATTTTAATAAGCTTAGTTTATATTGGTTTAAAATATGAAGAAAAAAAATCTCTTTTCCAAGGTCGATTTTGTTAGGTTACGAAACTACAATAACAATAAATACGACGCACTACTAGGCGACTCGCGCCTGCGCAGAACGGTGCGCACGCAGTTCAAACCAGCCAATAGCAAGATATTCTGATCTGGTACTTTCATACTCTTTACAGAGCCCATACACAACCTTTTGTGAAAATACAGGATGAGTTTACCTTTTTTCCAGACGGCTCGCCCATAAAAAATAAAAGAGCATTCGAACGGCTGGTCGATTTCTGGATTGTCCGTATCTGCATGATCTATGGACGTGTGACCGCGATAGACTATGTCGGAAGTATAAAAAACCTACCTACACGAAAAAAAAGTGACTATAAAGCACAGTAGAGAGCAGCTCAGCAGTGTAGAAAACTATTTAGTATTGTAAAATACTGCGTACTTCTTAAATGTATAGCACACGTAACGAACTACAAACATATAAGAATCACGACTTTTGACCATACGATAAAAAATAATAATGGAGAAATATAAATCCAAAATGGCGTCACTACTTCTCTCAAAGTAAAGCAGAGGTACGGAGCCATCTTGGATATTTTATTATCTTGTTCCTACAATTGTTTGTATTTAGTCAAGTTTAGAACGAAAATATTGTCAACGGGCTGGCAATTTGGAACGTGAAGGAATGTATATGGAATATTTACGCCAAAAGAAAGTAAACTTTCCGGTCAATTCGGGTTTAGTACGAGGTTCTGATAAGTTCTTGAATGTGAGGATAATGTAATATGAATATGTGACACCAGTGAAGGCGTAGCCAGTAGAGAAGGGAGCTGAGGGGCTTAATTCTCCCCTCTCCCCTTGAAAAGAAACTTCTGGATACGCCCCTATGTGGCACCGCCGCTATGACAAGACAAGAGAAAAAGGAGCCTGATGAAATCAGCCGCCAATGACGGCGTCCGCCACGTTATCCACTTACAGAAATATGTAACGACCGTAACAAAATTATAAAGAAAGAGAAACATTCGCAATCTTAGCCTTTCCAATTTTGTGTCATAACTTTTTTTTGGTGAATTTATAGAACTTTATAGCCCAACTGCCGAATATAATACATATCGATAGAAATTTATACTCCATAAAACTTTGCCGCAGCTGCGGTTGTAGATGTAATTTTTGGTAAGAAAGTAATACGATTATTCTAACTAAAATTAGATCGATAACAACAGAAACGGTAAACAAAGATTTATTTTGCCTAAAATTCTATTAACGTGTAGGCATTCTATTCGGCGGTTAGGTTAAAGTTTCATAAATCTACCCTATATAAATGTAATGGCAGAAAATACAAAAATCCAAGATGGCGCCGGTGTCTCCCTGCTAACCAGCTGAATCAGTAATCTTGTAGAGGTTATGGTACTTACTCGCCCGATGCGTGTCGAGGAGCGGCGCGGAGAAGACAGCTCGCCAAGGTCCACTGTGCCCTGCGACACACTGGCTAAACTGCTCGCGACAATCGCTGCCTCAGCTTCCTCTAGAGACCCTGGCATGTCGTCCTAGACGGCTACACTACCTTCCTCCACAGACCAGCCTGCTCGCGGGCGCGCGAATATTCTCGCACAGGTCGCGCGCGGAGCGGGGAGCAGGTCGGGGGGGAATGCCTGCGACCCCTCCTGCTGCCCAACATGGACTCGACCGTCTACTTGCGTACTTGGGGACAATAAAGCTGCCCATTAACAACGAACGCAACATGGCTGGATGATATATTCAGGTTCTGTGTACGCAAGAGTATAAAAATAAACACGTTAAGAGTTAATAAATCCCTTATACTCTCTCAAACTCTTAAAATAATCCCCCTTTCCCATTTTAAGTCAAACAAGAGAAACAGAAAACGAAGATATTGATAATAACTACAAGAGTAGAGTAGTTATATTGGTATTAGCCTTGTAATGTAAAAGGGAACTACTGTGTACAATCTGATTACTACTCAATTTTGTTGGATTACTTAGGTGCTGTATCCCCATACCCCTTAATGAAATCCTACGTACGCCACTGCACAAGCTGTACATAGTAAAGAGAGCACTTTGATACGGCCCCTCAGTAGATGTAATAACAAAAAAAAAAAAAAAATATTGCATAGCAATTAAGAAGTTACATTTTGTAAGAGTTTACATATAAACAATTCTGATGAACCAACGGGGGAAAAAAAAGGGGGGGGGGGTGTTTTATGTGTATTGACATTGCAATTTAGTTTTCGTATCAACATGAGGTATATTCCTCCTCCCCCCGCTAACACGAACTAAAAATGTATTTCCAGTTAACTTCGTGCACATTATCAAAAATATTGTCAACGGATTGGTAATTTGCATGTGAAGGTATACAGTAGGGATACGTATACTCAAAGAAAACTTTTTGTTCCTAGTCAGTTCGTGCGAGTACGAGGTTCTGATGAGGTCGTGAATGCCAAGGTAATGTAATACGAAGATGTGGCAACGCCGCCAATAGGGTCACATTACCCACTTGAGGAAATCTGTAACGACTTCACAACCGATCGAACCACTGCACCACTTGCTAGCATTTCAAGGCCTGCTTATATCAAATCAAACATGTTTGTGCATAATGACCAACATATCCGTGTACACAGCAACATAATTTCTGTGCTCCGACAATATTGAACACACGGGGAGTTAAAAGGAAGTAAAAAACCGCGGTTTTGATGCAAGATTAGTTACGGAAACATACAAAATGTCCCGTAAGTTCGGCCTCGTGGGAGAGAGAAATCGGTGAAGTACGGATCGCTGTAGTGGTGCGTACGACAACAGTGTGTCAACATCCATGTTCCCTTACGATAACAAATAATAAAAAGTTATGGTAGAGATTAAATTGCACATGCAGAAAGCGACTTGTCCTATGAGACCGGACTTACGGGACATTCTATATACACAGCACTGGACTTAATGTGATTCATGAGGATGAGGGTGGAAGACTGCTTCAAAGGTGGAGTTTTGAAACATGAAAATGCACGATAAAACGAAGAGCAAATGCCATAAAATGATGCAATTTCGCGTACAGGTAAATTACGCGGAGACAAGTAACCACAGAAAATAATGTTAAGGAAAAAAGGACCCTCCATACATTAAATAATGCTGGGTTACCACTTATTGCTTAGAGCTTTGTTAACATCAGCTACAACGCTTTGATATAACACGTAAATAATGATCATGAAAATAATGTAAACAAGAAGTTACCAGCATAACTGATAAGCCTACTTTCCTCGACGTGGGTACAATTTAAACCTAAACGTTAATATCGTTTGCGTAATCTAGGAATATCAATTAATAATATTGATTTCAACGTATGATACTCGACATATACTAAAGATAAGTGAGCTTGTTAAGTAATATGCGAGTATCTAGTTTAATAAATTAGGGAAAAATTTCTCTGAGACGTCTTTCAATCATAAAGATTTAAAAAAAAATAAAAAATTAAAAAAAAATTAAAAAAAAAAAAGTCGCCGTTTTCAAAATATTACAAAAGGATTAACGAAATACGCAAAAGACAAGTCAGCCTTGTATGTAGTGTGTGTGTACCAGATTTGATGAAATTCTGAAACTATTTTTTTATATGTATTACAACACTAAAAATATAAAAATGGCCGCCATTTTAAATATGATCAGGGGTAAATGAAATACACAAAAGTCAAGTCATATTTGTATGCAGTATATATTTACCCGGTTTGATAAAATTCTGAATAAATAAATAAGTCCTAAGATACGTAATACTATGGTAAAAATATAAAGATAACCACCATTTTGAAAATATGAACACAGGATGAACGAAATACACTACAGTAAAGTCAGCTTTGTATGTAGTATGTGTACTACGTTCAATAAAATTAATTTCCTAAGATATGTAATACTATGCTATAAATATACAAATGGCCAACATTTTGGAAATATGAGCACAGGATATATGATAAATTAACAAAAGTCAGGTCAGGTTTGTGTGTAGTATGTGTACCAAAATTGATGAAATTCCGATTTACAGTTCCTTATATATCAGCTTGATCGAAAAAGAAAGTTATATATGGCCACCATTAAGTCAGATTACAAAGTATCTACTATATGAATATGAAGTTGATAAAATTCGGTCCACTGGTTCAAAAGTATTTTTTTGGTGGGGGAGGGGGGGGGGAACACATACAGACAGAAAGGTGATCTCATAAGCCAACTTGTTCTTTAGGAAAGCAGGCTCAAAACCTCCTCGCCTTGAGGAGAATTCCTGCTCGTTCCACAGAAGAGGTTGTGTTGTGTGAATGCCTGGGAGGTAGGCAGCCTGAAACACTGTCGTGCATGACATTTGCTTATCATTTACACATTTTCAATCTTCACCCCTGAGGTTATGAACCTCATAAATCACATTGGGCCCAGTGTTGCTTGTCCTCAGGGCTACACTTTGTCTGGTTGCTTCGTGCACTAGAAACATACATCTAGGGCGCGACGTCGACATGTCGCTGTCCACATTCCCGCGATGCAGCCTCGAATATCCCCTTGAGCCAAGCCCTCGATCGCTTTTCTCTGCTTCACCGTTAACTCTGCAGATACACTCGTCGAAACTCGCAATATGGCTTCACAAAGCCGTCAGCTGAAGTTAACTTTGAATTTATTTTTCACGTTTCGGCTCAAAATAAATGTCTATTAATCTGTGGTGTAGCCAGGGGAGGGGAAGCCTCCACCCCGACATTTTCCCTCGCGACTAGTGTAGAAGAAAATTATAGAAATATTAAACATTTTCGACTAGTACAACGTTTAATGTTCCATTACGAAAACTGTTAAAATAGTACTATGTTGCACCTTGAAATTTAAATTTTCCCCTGGGAGGACCACCGGAACCCCGCTTGAAGGGCGTCAACTGTATTATTCTCAGGCTAAGCCCCCCCCCCTTTTTTTTTCAAAAATCCTGACAACGCCCCTGCTATCAATAGGAAACATTATTTAATAGCTAGACGCACGATTATTCCGTGTATTTATTCTACGATACGTCTCTGGTTAGGTTGAACGTCACATAGACATAGCCTCGCAGGGGAGGGGGGCGGAGAGGAGGGCATGTGCACCCCCCCCCCCCCCCGACTTCAAAGCAGTTTTAAAAAATGATACTCGTCATGCAAGCAAAATACTTATTTTTTTAACAGAAGGTAAATTAAATTTCTAGCCAATATTTCTATTGAATTCTAGTATATTCTAACTTTTTATTTGTGTTTTACTAAAAATACTAGGCAATGTAACCCTCCACCTCTTAAAAAAAATGAGAGTTACGCTACGCCTATGGTCACAAACGCATATTGCCTGTCACTTCTGTAATTGGTCGACTGCAGGCCAGTCATCAGTAAGACAGTAATTCGTGGCGACATGACGTGATATCAGCTTGTACAGTTAGAAGCCAATGGATAACTGACAGGCCTGTCGTGTATATAGGACTACGAAGTCTAGGCTGGTGCCAGATGAATAAGCGAAATACTCGCGTCTGCATTTATAGGAAATAAAGGATGGGCAAGGTATTTTATACTCTATTTATCTTTACTTGGAAATGTGCATGTTCCGTCACGAGATAACCTCAAACATAGGAACACCAGTCTAACCAATACCTGAGCTAGTAAAAGAAAAGTCAATTTATTGACAGGAGGTAAGGGGGATAGGAAATAAAATAACACTCAAAATAAAAAAAATTAAAGAAACGCTTTGCTCCACACGTGTCGTTCGAATTTGCTTATTACAAATTCGTAAATCCTGAATTACCAATTTTATTAATTCCAACAAAAAAAAAAAAAAAAAAAAGAAAAACTAGTGAGAATTACCGTGCCCTTTACAGTTAAGCAGTTGTAGAAATAGCAAAGCAGTAAGTCTTCAATTTCTAAAACAACTTCGTTTTGACTGGACAATAGATAAAATAGCTACGCAAGACGTCGGTCTTGAACAACGCTCGAGACACAAATCAACAAGGAATGCGGCCTACTTCACGAAGGAGGCAAGGGCATATAACTCATGGGCGGAGCAAGAGGAAGTGCATAAGGGCTCATTGCAACAAATTCAGACACAGCGTGTAAATCACAACGCAAGGCAACTTCACTGTATGGAATGACCATCACAAGTTTACTTTAGCATGTATAGTCACGCAACACGAAACGCAAGCGACTTCAGATCTATCAAAACTTACTGTAGTTAGGGACGGAACCAATTTTATTCTGGAGGGGTGGGACGAACACTCTCTCTAGCCAAACGAAAAAATACAAACACAATGTAAAGGAGATCTTGAAAGAAAGTGAACTTGATGAAGACGAACACTGATTTATTTGTAGGGAAGAAATGTGGACGACAACACCAAAGTATATGTCTAAGTGCGGAGCGCACAGTCATGTTGAGTCAAATCCAAGGCCTCTGAGTGAATTGTGAGACATTTTCATTGCAGGGACGAGAAGTAAGTGGAATCTACGGAAAAAAAAAACTCAGGAATTCTTAACGTGTTCCCAGTCCTTCCTTTAACATTTCCTAAAGTTGTAAATCAATCATGGCGGCCGCAATTAGAGGTTTGAATGCCACATGGGAGAGAATAATATTCTTATTTAGAATTTATTGGTAATATTTTAGAGGAGGAACATAACCATGATGTAAGGGGAAAACCGCACTGGTATGTCCAACACGATTTATATTCACTGTACATTTTTACATGAAAGCGATGTAGTGTTTATAATAACACTTTCGTTTTCAAACCAAATTGTTACGATACCATTTTATAAACAAAATCAACTACGCATTTTTTTCTATTTTAATTCTGCATTCTTTAAATTTTCGCGAAATACTAAATATAAATTACCAAATTGCCGTCATGTAAGTTTTGTGGATTACAAACGGAAAATAATATACATTTGAGCTACATTCGCAAGTCAATTCTCCGACTGTGCAATGCAGACGAAAAGTTCTCAGATTATCCTCCAGCTCTCCTTAGTTCCAACATCACCTCAGACTTTCCTCACGTGACTCTGCCCTAAGTGTCTGTGCCCCCCGCCCCCCACCAACGCCACCACGAGCCTCATCGCAGGGACCGTGCCTGACTAGTTGTGTGCGGCAGAATATATGAGATGTTTTACGAGCGTCGCGGAGGCCGGAAGGCGAGCTCGTAAATGTGTGCAGTCCGCACACAAGCATCACCACAAACCAAAGTCTCTCTGCCTGGCCAGGCGCTCTTCAGCTCACTGGAGGCAATAAAACACAGCTGCGACACTGCTATGGGCTGCCATCTTGAAGTCAGCTACTAATGTGTATTTATACACTACCTACTTGCACGTCACGTATACTACACACTATCTGTATGTTTCACAACACTCTATAGTTAACATCCGAGATCATAATAACATAGTTTTTTTAAATTATTTTTCTTGACAAGAACGTGTTGTTTTCACTTTATGGTGGCTAAGCCTCGTTAAGTCGAACAAAAGTTTCAATTTTTCTGTTTTACAATTATAATGTTTTAATTTGTCAAGATAACCTACATCAAACCGAATAGGACGTTTTTTCCCCCCACGGTGGCAGCATAAGGTCGGAATGAAGGCGAGGTAGCCAGCAAATTAGCTAGCCGACAAACGGTTGTAACCTCAAAATTACATATCAGACTGATATTTTTAAGGTAAATGAATGTATTATGCTCTTTAATTGACGCTTTAGATTGAAAACTCTATACTGTAGGACTGTTTACACACCTGTTACTTAATATTTCTTAGATTCTTTCATTAGTCGGCCATATTATTTATGGCCACGTCAAGCGTTTGTTTGGTTACACTCCTGGCGACATGCTCCATCTTGACCTTTCTAACATTTTTTATAAGCAAATTTGAGAGGGACATGCTTTTAAGAGGTCTCCCTAGATAGGCTGTGTTTGCGTGTATGAGGCAGAAGCAGTAACAGTGCCACTAACAGACCTATGTAATGTATATTCGCCTCTCCGCACAAGCCACTCTGCTGGCGTGCAATGCTGTACTATTATCCGTTTTCCTACGGGATCTAAGCGATGACCACAATATTTTAATTGTGGGTAGCATAGTTCAAAAGTTTAATGCTTGTTTCTAATGATGTGTTTTTCGAGTCCCGTTGTTATTTGTCAATGTACGCCAGTCTGGAAAACCCACTTTTGGCCACTTTGAGGGGCTCGAAAATTATGTTTCTAATTAACGTGCCAAACTTTTGAAACTATAGTGACATAGTTTGAAGTGTGTGATATTTTCGTAGACATATAAATTTAATTTGCGTTAAATAGTTTCGTCGAAAAAAGAACAGCCGTAACTCGCTGCAACACGTTTGAAACGCAGGATGGAAGGCCTTAACCCGCGATTGCTTGTGGAGTTTGTGGTCAGACCTGAGTACAGTACCGTCCTGGAAGTGTTGCAATCCAGCTAAGTGTGCAGAATTAGTGGATATGACGCGCGAGCCGTGCTGTACCATGGTACGGAAACTACTTTGTATTGTATAACTATCAAACTATATTTCCAATGAGTTTATCTACGAAAAGAAGACCCTTTTCAAACTATGTCCCTGCGGTTCTAAAAGTGCCGTCCGCTAAGCAAAAACGTGATTACCAAGCTCCTCAAAAGTGTTATAACTACTTCCTTCATGTTGCTGTAGCTGAGAAAATATCAATCGCAATCGTAAAACAATCATAGAAAGCTGCTACCACATAACAGGATCATCGCTTTGTAAGTCCCGTTGAGAAAACATTACACGCTAGTTAAGTAGCCCACTCGCACCAAAGAGATGAGGTGTTTGAAAGACGTGATGTATTCGACTTACCGCCTTCTCCGTGTTGTGCCTCGGACGTAAGTAAGTATAAAAAATGTTTGTTATTTTATGAGGTATCTTCATTATTTCACCAAATTCAATTTCACCAGGTACGGTACATTTATTGTCTCACCAGTTGTCAGGTTATGCTGATATTTATGCTGTAATTTCGGTACATTTCCTAAGTCACCTAACTAGGTTCTGTGTGTGTAAATTCTAAAACTGTTCCTTTGATATCCATGCGATCGAAAAATTGTTAAATGGCTACCATTTTAGAAATATTAGCAGGTACAATCGAAATACACTAATGTCAAGTCAGGATACTAATTACTATGTGTGTACCAAATTTGATGAAATTAGATCCGGATTTGGGGGGGGGGGGGAGGAGGTGACCTCATAAGCCTTCTTTTTTTGTTCTGAAAGTATGCTAAAAACGTAACATTATACGATTTGTTTCCGATTATTAACAAAACGGTTGTTACTTAAAATATGTTTGTCCTATGTTTAACATGGAAAATAATTAAAATTATTTATTGACATTAAAAAGTTTACAAACACCCTATGCTATATAGCCTACTATATATAAATTTCGTCATACATAGTGCGGACCGTAAATTTATAAGATTCCCGTGGACTTATCGAACAGTTGGCAATGCTGAAGCACCTACCTGCTTTATTCCATGCACCATGTTACATCCAGAGTGCGGTGTCGCCAACTTCAAGCGCTACAGCGCGAGTTTCATTGTTCTTATCAGTACTCCAGTTGTGACGTGGGGTAAACAACCCTCCCCTCCACCCCCCTAGACTTCAGGAATTCCTTATTGACGCACGAGATGGACAGGGCGTGGATGAATAGCCAAGCCGTCTCGCTTGAAGTCCTCCAGACCACAGATGTCTAGAGGTCAACTTGGAGAAGTTAAGGTCAGTCGCGTACTTGCCGCACTCTATAAAAACCACCATGAAGCTGATATTAACTATTCATTGCTGTTTACGATGTCTGTGACCTACCGTAATGTCATGTGTATTTGGCATTACGGTCCTCATAATGTGGTCTTTGTTGGCCACTAGAGAACCACAGCATGGCGCAGGTGTTTCAGAGACGCCTTGTAGATAGACGTAACACGAACACAATCGCTGTGCCGTCAGAGACTGCTGAACCACTATCAGAGTTTACCTGAAGTCATTCATCTAGGCTCTCCACGCTGTAATGCTTGGAACAAGGTCTTCGGATAACTTAGGTCTGGACACTAGCGTATCTACCAATGCTGTCGAGTTGGTCACCTGATTGTGGATGTCGTGCTATTTTAGTTTTGTTGTATCCTCTGCTCTCAATGCCAACATTCTCGCACACGATATGATGAATTATCATCCATAGCTGAATATGATGCGAAGATTTCAGTATTGCGTACATATAGTACTATTTTTCTCGCGAGATGTCAAGTCATCTGGTGGGAGATTCCTTTGAACTAGCTGCTTTGTTGGGAAGTTTCCCAGGTATTTTCCTTGCATTCGGAAGTCCATGGCTTTATTTCCGTTTTTGAAGTAGTCACATGTTCGAAGGACCATTGCAACATGTTTCAAATCATCCTCACGAGTAGTCTTGCTGATATTCCTTGCTCTGTTACAATTACAGTCCTCTCCTGTGATAGTGTGTGATACTAATTTGTCTGTAAAAATCAGTCTGTTAGATTCTGATAAATCCTATGAGTGTGCCATGTGATTGTTGCCATTTGTTTTCAGAACACCTATAAAAGGCAATTTTCCATCCTTGCATGTTTGGGTAGATTTTTAGGAGCTCTAGAAAACCTCTACGCATCTCTTACAGTCTTCCAAATGATACATGTGCCATAGAAAATAGCTGTGCGAGTACTTTGACGTGTATACTCAGATTCATGGCTAGTGAAGGGGTTTGCGAGTCAATGAGGATAACTATGAATGGAGAGAGTAATTCCAAATGTATTTTCAACAATTCACATGGTGTATATATAGGTATTTTGATATATTTGCGAGGAACTTCTTGGCTCTTCTTGCACGTTAATTTAAAACGTACGATGATTTGTTTGTTTTTTACAGTCGAGACGATGTGTGTGACTTATTGTATAAGCTGAGTCCTTCAGGAGTTTGAAAATCTTGTCTTCTTAGTCAGCTGTCATTAAGACTGTGTCGTTCCCGTCCCTGATAGATTTTACAAAGCTCAGATTTCCTCCCGACTGATTCTCGATGGACACAGTCGGGCACCATGCTGTATTCTAGTTGCTTCTGTGCCAGTCTCGTTAGCTATGGGGTGAGCAAAATTGCAGACGGAATGTTCTGTTTCTCAGACAATGTCTTCTACAAGTTGTTTCCTATGTTACAGAAATTTCAGAAAACCCTATTTATCCAGGGCAAGCAGTATTATTCTTCTCCCTTACTGTGTTTAAGAGGCCAACATCAATGTTGTACATTATTTAGAACAGTTCTTTGTTTTTGTGACACTATCAAGCAGTAATATGATGAACGTGTTCAAAAAGGAACGTTAATTACCACAGCTAATTATGACAATTATATTAATTGTCATACAAATTTCAAAGTTGTTTTGTAGTTCATAATGGTTGTTTTAAGCCACTAGTAGGGCTACACAAAACCACACACTAAAAACTGAAGCTAATTATGCAACTACGTAGTTAATTTATACCCGTTAAAAGCTACTACTGTACTTATTCCTAACGGCCCGTGGGGCGGGGGAGGGGGGGATAAAACGCCAAGCTGAGACATACCCAGGGCTAACCCGCAAGTGGGAAGTCGACTTGGAGTTTATACGCAAACAATTATAATAGTTTCGTAAACAGGCACACACTGCATCAACATTGGCAATTTTGTCCCCCACAGAATATTTTCACTGGCGAAAGATTTTATATAATTATCTGAAAAGGTCTATAAAAAACCAGCTACAACCCCATGCTGGTGCCAAGCATACCCAGTTTCTTACGGTAGTTGTAATGTTGGTTTCAGCCCAGATAAAAGGTAACCTATGTACAGAACACTAGACTAACAGATAACACGCCAATAAAGAGACGACACGGTAACAGCGTCGGGTTTCGTCGCTGAAAGAAACTGCACCACTCATTGTACGCCTCGTGCGATAACATTGCGCTAGTGCGCCCTGCGTCCTGTCCTAGCAGACGAAGAGAAGGCAGTTGATGGCAGACCCACCGGCGCGGCGTGTTGGTACAGGATGCACCCTCGTCATCCGTCATACATCCCACATCTCACTGTTTATCTTTAAAACATCTACGAGCACTCGGCTCATTTCAAGAGGGCAATACGAAGTGACATGCAAATACATGAGAGCATTGTCACAACAAACATACAAGTAAGTCATTAGGTATAAAGTGAGCACTAAAAATTTAACCATTGAAAAATCTCACTAGCCGTTATCACACGTAATTCAACATTAATTAATGTTACCTTAATGCCTGTACGGTTGGCAGCGAAGTTACGCAAAATAGTTCCACGTATTTCCCTATTTAAATACAACACAGAAATCGACATATGTACGTGTATTTTATGCAATTAATACATATTTATTGAACATTATAGGTTCCTACTGACTGCACAGATTTATCTCATACGCGCAAACATCAAGTGCCGGGTCCAGAGAAGTTAGATATTTCCCCACAGTTTGCCATTACGCGCGGAAAGATACAACGTGGCCGAAAAGAGAACTTCAAAACACGTTTCTTTTAGTACTCACCTTATCCCGAACATACAATGAGGCAACATTACTTCAATAACGACGAACATAATCATACCATGGGCGTAACTGGGGAGGGGGTACAAGGGGATGGATATATAATGAGCCGGCCTCCATGGCTTACTCGACTATATAGAGCGTTTAACGCTCAGATTGCAGTATGGACATTTGTTCTCTCTTTTCAACGCACATCTACCGTTAGCACTGTCTTTGTTTCGGCGCGCGCAGTTGCCAGAAATCCCAAAAGTTTCACATTGTAACTTTATTCTTAACATTTTTGCATATAGTACAGCATCGAAACGCGCATCAGGTGACACATTTGTTTCACCATTTACACCATTCTAAAGAGTTTAAAATTAAAAAACAAAGATTTTTAACTTAGAACTGTTTTATGCATCTTTAAATATATCACATCATAAGTTTCCAATCAAAAGCAAAATCGTGTCCACATTTTTATGGTGTGTAATTTCATATACCTGGACGCCAAAGAAGAAATCTGAAAGGCTAATTTTGTTTTGTTAGTTGTACAGAATATTTTTTTCTAATGTTGTGCGTTTTTTAACAAACTGAAACATTAAAAAGTTGGTCAGTGAGAAACTTTTTTTCTTATTGAAGTTACATGGGGGATGCAAGCGAAGAAGTTGTTCGTATAATGAGCTAAATCTATTTTAAAAGCAACACCACTACAATAGAAATATGTTGCGTATTAGGCCAACATGCTCGCCCTGCAAGACAAGACATCTTGACGGGCGCTGGATGTTCTGTCAGAGTAGGATAGTAATACCACACAGCTTCCTTTAGCCAGCTGATTTGTTTCGTCCCGTATCTTAAACTAGTCGAGGAGTGCAACCGTGTCTCGCGGCCACGTGATTTGTATTGTCCAGTGACTGACTTCAGAGCAAAAATTTCGTTAATGTGTGATTTTTTGGTAAACACTTATTTGTAAGAAAAGGCAACACCCAAAGACATACTATAGATAAGACTACGAGAGCGGGAGAGGAATCTCGTGTTGAACATTTTATAGTATTTTCAACATACGTACTATTAACGCAATTAAGAAAGCATTCAAATAAACCAGCTGTTCCAAACGAACAATTTTTGCTCTCAGGAAGAAACAACAGCAATATGGTACTTTTAACTAACCTGCAAATTTGAAACCGAAAATGAAAGACTAAACCCCCCTTAATAAATAAGACCATTATTTATAATTTCTGCTCCTTGTGCGATTATTTTATATTTTGTTTATTAAATATTCATAATTATTAAAAGCACTTAAAACAAATTATATACATATTTTTTAAATAGGTCACCCAGTGTTTGCAGAGTTTTTACTGCGTCTTATTTTTTTTCAAGACAAAAATTACCTGGTTTCGACTAATTAGTTCACTGACGAAAACTGAGTTAAGTACCGGTATATAATCAGCTTCAGTTTAATGTTTTTGTCTTGAATGAACAATATATAATCATAGTAAAACGAATTTAAACAATACTGGAAGATACATTTATCTGTCCTTGTTTCGGCTTAAAAATTAAGTGTCACAAAAGTAGTGGAAATGAGGGATCTTTTACATCCAGGCCAAACGTTTGTACAGTTTTCATTCACAAAATCCCTCCCACTTCAAATTTAATTTCAGCAAAAGTTAATAATGACAAAATAGCCAGACAGTCCAGTTTCCATAATCATTAACAATACTCAAAACACAGCCCTGTCTTCAGACAGACGCTACTCCATGGACGAAATCTCACGTTATATTGGAAGTAAAAGGTATATGATAATTATTTCTTTACGAATTACCTGTTAATAATAATCTAATGAACTCATATCAGTGGGGTGTATGTGAACAGTTTCTTATGTGAAAGTAATATACAAATGTGATTAGATGCATATTTTGAAGCGTAATGCTAAACAAATTACAATACACCAATTCGAAAATGTAAAATATAACATTTTAGTACTAAAATTATGAAGAAGTATATCTCCCGAACTTCGTAACGCGGCTGTGATCTGGCAACAGCGCGCGCCATAAGATCTGTACTGCAATCTAAGGTTGGAACGCTCTATAGGCTGGCGCCGGTCAACTGTGCGAGAGGTCCTGTGTTATAATCCTGGCTCGGCCATGGATGTTGCTTTGTTCCTTCACCACACTTCAGTCTCGTTGTTAAATGTCATAAGGACCTCCTCACCGTTACTATTTATATAAAGAGTCCTGGAGATCTAGAAGGGAGAAATAGAAACGGTTTTATAGCCCTCCCTGCAACGTGATGTTCGGTACGTCAATGCCCTCATAATTTTTATTTGCCGTCTGGAGTACAATAAACCGGTGTATATATAAAGTGCATCATCCCCAACACGGAAGACAATAAAACGTGCCCCAGCTAGATACTAGAGATAACTTGTCCACTAATAATATCTACACATAAGGCAGCTGCGCGAACATGCCATGTCTCCCACTAATTCGATAACAGCGGCAGGACAAGAATTGCCACGCCTACGAGAATTATCGTATTTGTACGAGGATTTGCATTACAATGGATCTCGTACACTTCTGTATGCGAATTTCAAGTGTTCCTATCATGATCTAAAAACCTACAGAAAGATTCTAAAGAAAAGCAAACCCCTAACTTTAACAAAACGCACCTAGTGCATACTAAGAGAAAAAGAGTGACAGGAGGGGAATGCAACATATTACTCATCCCGGAGACATATTGTGGCAATTAATTTGATAGTTTGAGTTTTCTTTACTAAGAAATGTGGAAAGGGAAAATGAAAAAAGTACTACAGATACTTAAAAAAGTACTACAGATATTTAAAAACGTACTACGGATATTTAAAAACGTACTACGGATATTAAAAAAAATACAGTACTACATATATTTAATAAAAAGTACTACATATATTTTAAAGTATACAGAACTACAGATACTTAGTAAAAAAAGTACAAGCTTTTTTTAAAAAAAGTACTAGAGATATTTAAAAAGTACTACACATATAAAAAAGTAGTATGGATATTGTAAAAAATACTGCGGATATTTAAAAAAAAAAGTAGCCTACTACGGATATTTGAAGAAGTACTACAGATATTTAAAAAAAGTACTAGATATTTGAGAAAAGTACTAGATATTTGAGAAAAGTACTACAGGTAATACAAAAAGTACAGATAAAACAATTTCTATAGATATAAAAATACTACAGATGCCAATTAAATCAGGAACCTGTTTAAAAATTATAGGTTTAAGACCATGCTTCCCTGTTTCTATAATTTTCGATGGTGACTAATTTTTTTTCAAGACAGTAAATACTACGGTTTCAGATAATCACGTAACAAACAAAATTTCTGTTAACGGACTTAGTCGAAACTGTATAATTTCTTGCCTTGAAAACAATCTGCTATCACAGCAAAATTAGTTCCATAAATATACTAAAAATGTTAAGAAATAAAAATGACAGTGTAAGTTGTAATGTTTAATTATTTCGTTAAGTACGGTATACAATAATTTGAAGTACAATGTTGTTGCTGGTAGTATCCTGAGTTGATCCAGCCCAGCCTCTATGGTCCCAGCCGCGTCCTGACGTACACAGTGGCGCTCGACGCCCTCACTCTGCTGGAACATTCCATGCATATCCAGCCCATGACGCATTCACCTTCGCCCTCTTCAATGTCATTCGCTCCCTTCCCCCCTTCCCTACCATTGGACAGAAGAATATTGCCGTACGTCTGGCAACACTGCCCCCTCTCAAGGTCGGCGACATTCTTCTTCGCCCTCACGTCACGTCGCCCTGTCCGACCAAACGTAAAACAACATCCCTCCGTCGCGTCGCCAATGACTCACTCCAGCCAAAAGTTTTGAAAACTATTTCGTCATCAATTCTTAAGTTATGATGCGACATATTTACTGATGCGTGAAAAAAAAACGGTATACATAAAAAGTTTTTTTCGAATATTTTAAACCCCTTATAATGGTGCAAATGACGAAACAAACGCATTATCCGATGCGCGTTTCGATGTACAATATACAAAAATTTGAAAATCGAAGTTCCAATACTAAATGTTTGTATTTGTTGGCAACAGAGCACGGCGGAACACGGACGGCGCTTACGACAGTTACCGTGCGTTGCAAAGAGAGCGCGAATGCCCATACATCTCTATACTGTAATCTATACTCTATCCATTCCAAGATTGCAGCTTGTGTCACTCCGCCTGTTCCCGCGCTTGAACGACATTGGCTGTGCAACAAACAGCCGCACCACCTCCGCGTGTCTCGCGAGCTATCGACTAGCGACAAGTGGAGAAACGGAATCGCGCCTCGCTGTGGAGGAAATGGAATCACGATGGACGTGGCTTCGTCGCGTCAGTCGTAGTTAATCCATTCAATGCACATATAGTATGCCATGCGCACAGACTGATATTATATTACAGAGGATTAAAAAACGTAACTAAACGATACAATTACCTATCCCGAACTAAAACACAGCAATTTAGCGTAGGAACTATTTCCTGTCGCAACGACACTGTTAACTAACCAGCCAACCACTGATCGAGAGCTCAGCTGTGACAGTGTTTATTTCTGCTGCAACCTTAGAATGGATACAGTATAAGCGTGAGACACTCAGGAAATTTGACGTATGGCAGGCGCTTACCACGCGCGCCATGTTCTCGAGTTTATACCTTTATAGCGATATTTATTTTTTACGCCTGAACGAACGCAGATATAAAAATCTGTCTGGTAGTTTTGTTTAAAATTATCTACTCCACTGGACTTTGTTAAAAACTTTCCACCAAAAAATGATGGGTTGACCACTGAAAGTGTCAGTCAGGCGAGTGATCTACGATACCACTGCACGTTGTGTCAATGTCTTGGGTAGAGACGATACCGCACCAGTTGAGCCGGTCAACATCGCCCTTGGCGCCGAGCCTCACACACACAAACACACGACCAGTAGGCGGAAGTCAAGTAATGGATAATTTAATTTTTTCCCCATTTCAAAATTTCGTATTTTAAAAAATGAGAAATTTACTGCCAAACCAATAATATTGTTGCATGCTGTGTTTCTGAGGGCGGGCTGGATGGGGCCTGTGTCGAAACACCTTGAGGGCTGGCCCATGACTCAAAGCCCGAGTGTCTCATAGTGAGAATCCCGCCGAAACTACGTCATAGATACCTGTCCCAACTGCGTTTTTGCCCTGCGAAGCGGCCTACGTGACTCGAATCTCGTCCGAAACATGATGCAATATCTAATTTTAGACCACTATAATGCGGTTATTCCGCGGCTGTTTTGAGGAGTATGAAACCGCAGAATCGGCACATTGAGAGAGAGTTCGCTATTGGTCGTGCTAGAGGAAGATGCTATGGTTGTGGAGATAGACTGGTGAAGACATCTTTGTGACGTCTGAGTCTACTGTGAGGCGGCAGGCGGCTACCTTCGGAGCAGTGTTGGGTGAACCAAGAGGACTGCAGCGGCGGGCTGACGGGCGAAGAAGGAAGTACGCGACGGGAGTCGAACCGAAGACCTCAAGAGTGAAGAGAGCGGTGCACTCGGGGTGCTGCGCAGCACACGACGATTCATCACCACGGCGGACTATTAAGGTTGTACACTGTCACTACTTGAAATACTGTTGATTGGATATATGACTGAACTTTATTGAGATTTGTACTGTTTAATTATTTGATGGTAGACATTTTTTGTGCTTTAATTGTCAAAGTTATTTAACGTGTCTGTGACACAGGAGTAATTGAGTGCATAACTAATAGTGTTGTGAGAGTTATAGTTGATTACTGTCTTGTGTATTTCGTAGCTTTGTGAGCTATTAAATCCAGTAATTAATTTAACTCTTTTATTTATAATTGTAAGACCTCTATCCCTAAGAACTCATGGGAATTACCCACACATATAAAGTTATGTCCAAACTTGTAACAATATTTAGGCCGCAGTCAGTCCAGCAATTTTCATATTCTTAATTTACAGGACTAACTGCGGCTTAAATAACGTTTAAAGATCAACTGTGATGTTTGTACTGTGACGCAAGGTAAATATAATTCACGCTGTAATAGCACTCTTCACATTTTTCTTCTCAGAATTTCATAACGGAAACAAAATAATCCAATATGGCGACTGATGCAGAGCCTTAAGGTTGCTCACGTGGCAAAAATTCTTAATTTTATATTTGCACGGCATAGTGATCGCTTTATAGACGTTACTTGTGATAACATTTTTCACTTGTAAACACTTTTTTAACTCTCATAGTTTCCGCAAAGTGACATGACGAAGTCAAAATTTCCAAGTTACGGGAACAAGGTAATAACCAAAACCAACCAAGTGTCTTCTTACTCGAATGTAATAATTTACACTGAAATTAGATATCATGGGAAATATGCAGAACATTTTAAAAACACAATTAAATTCCTTTATACTATTAAAAAAATCTAAAAATGATGACAATTTACTTCACCTATGGCAATTTTTATAAAAGGCCGTTCGTGTCTTTTTAAAATGTGTTGCAGCGAGTTACGACTATTCTATTTTTGACGAAACTATTTAACGCACATTATATCTGTATATCTACGAATATAACACACAATTTAAACTATGTCGCTATAGTTTGAAAAAATCGGCACTTTTGTTATTTTTTGTCCTCTCAAAACGACCAAAAATGGCTCTTCAAGACTGCCGTATCTGGAACATTTACAATCGGATTCGAAAAAATAACTACAGAAACAAGACATAAGACTTTGAAATACGCTGCCGACAAACAAAATTGGTGTGTTGAAAACAAATGAAGACGACAAATAAAATATTGTGGTTACTGCTTTAAGTCCCATAGTAAAAAGGATAATAGTAAAGCACTGCATGCCAGCTGAGTGGCTTGCGCGGAGAGGTGATAATACGTTACATACGTCGGTCAATGACATTCTTACTGCAGCTGCCTCACACACACAAACACAGATTATGTAGGTATAGGCCCATATTTTCTAGCGGCCGAAAATGGCGAAAATGGACGTTTTGAGATATTTTTTGGGGTAAGTAAATATCGCCGCAGGATATTTTTAAATGGTATAGGCGTATACAATACAGCACTATATTTAATGATACGTCATTAAATGATAAGGTCACCACTGAATGCATCACAAAGACGAGTTGTAGGAGAGAAGAGTGCATGCGCATGCTGCATCACCCTTACCGCCTCCGCACTTCCAGGCCTAGAACGTGTAATATACCTTTCACCCAGGCGGCCATCTTAAAGCTAACTAATCCAGTTTAAAGTACAAGAACCGTTGGCCACTGCCCCAAAGGTAATGTGTGACAATAGCGTTGTCATTCGTTTAACTACGCAGACGAAATATTTTGCCGGACCTTACTTGCCCATGCGTATGCGTCTTTCATACCGTACTTGAAAAATAAAAGGTAAATTAAGAGTGCGCGGTAGATAAATAAACGGTGAAAATATTAATTGATTTCTACGCTATTTTCGAAGCCAATATTGACAAAATACTCAATGACAAACCTAGATAATGGTAGTTGCCAATTTTATGAGTAAATAGTTATCCAGAATTACTAATTCGTTACGCGTGATCTCTTGCGCCGCAGTTAAATGCATGAGGTTCCGGCGTCAGAGATTGTGCCTCAGAAGTTTGCAACACTGGAAACAATTTTGTTTAAAACGTTGGCTAAAACTACTGTCTAGGATTGCTATTGATTAATTTTCGCAAGTTGGCTTCAAGAAACCTACAGTTACAGATGAATGATTTTAGTATTGAATTATGTACCACGCCTTCTTAAAAGCGCGGTCTACCGAAATTTTCATCATCATTATTTTATTTTGTATTTGTACAAGATATTTTTTTTTGGACACAAAATGTCGCGTAATGGCTTGTTAAAGTCATATTTTGCATGTTTCCGTTTTAACGACTACACTAAAACCAACTGATATACCAAACTCAAAAAAATCACAGTGGATAAAAACATTGCAGTCTACAATGACATGCTCATGAAATTAAATAATAAATATTATTTGTATTTTAAAAAAATTATTGAACTTTTTAAATTTTTATTTTCAGTTTCAGGAATTTTTTAAAATTCAAATAATTTTTATTCTTTAATTTCATGAGCATGTCATTGTAGCCTGCAATGTTTTTATCCACTGCGATTTTTTTGAGTTTGGTATATCAGTTGGTTTTAGTGTAGTCCTTAAAACGGAAACATGCAAAAATGTGACTTTAACAAGCCATTTCGCGAAAACTATGAGAGATAAAAACATTTCACGAGAGCCAAATTTAGTCACATTTTGTGTCTAAAATAAGAAAAAAAAATATCTGGTACAAATAAAAAATAAAAAAATGGTGATGAAAATTGCGGTTGACCACGCCCTTAAGGGAAGTAGTCAGAGATTGCACGTTATAAATTTGTCCGTTGTAACAAAATATTTATCTCGGAAGTTAACGACAATTCTGTATTAGTACTCCTTTCAATTTTGTAACGCTGGCATCCAGAAAACCGCCATTTTCAATTATTTATTTTTTGTTGGCATTGGTGGTAAGTATGATAAGTTGGCTTTACGTCTCGTCAACAGCGAGGTCATTATAAACTGTGACATACAACTTAGTACAATGACAGCAGCTGGGAGAAGAGTCGACCATGGCCTTTGTTAGGGAACCATCCCAGCATGCACCTGGAGTCAAGGGCGCCCTTAAAGAGGGAGGGGGCAGAGTGGGGCCTGAGCCCCCCTTCCCCAACAGATGATCCGCAATGTGTTTAGTTTTGTTTTTTTAATAAAACGTATAACAAACTATTCGCATATTATTAGTTTCATAATCAACGTGGTTTCATGTTTCGAAATATGCCAGTGGCTACAAATTTGTACACAGACTATGTACGTTCCTGTTGACATAAACATATATTGTGATTCCCCCTCCCCTTACAATCTGTAATATATGCGTCCTTCAGGATGGCCGGAGCTGGAGATCGAACCAGAGGCGTCATTTAAGAGGGGCAAGGAGGGGGGCAAATGCCCCCCCTGGATTTAGAATTTTTAAGTGTATGAAATTTATTTTTTGTATTTTGTTATTGAAATAATGCTAACTTAAGCACATAAAACTGAAGTTATATTATTAAAGTTTCTAATTATACATGTTTGGTTGATAAAAAAAGATTCCTCAAGGTCACTGTCGCCGAAAAAAAACATGCCCCCCCCCTCCCTCCAGAAAAGATTGATATGACTTATATGAACCAAGATCCTCGCGAATGCCAGTGCAATGTGGTACCGTTGCGCCACCTCGTTCTGTGCTACGACGTGGCACTGGAGGATCCCGCTAGATGCTACTAGATACGAGCACACATGGCTCAAGTACAGCACTAGAGAGTTGTGCGCGTGCCACAATTGGATGGTTGGTGTTATGCAGGATGGAACCAATCCACAAAGTAATGTATTTTGAGATAATCACGCCAATTAGAAGAAGGTAAGAAGAATATCCTAGAAAAAGAACAAGTATTAAAACACAATATTATAATAAAAGGAAGAGGTCAGAAAACCAGGATTTACAAGGTTTATATGGACACAGTAGACTTTGACTTTGAATATCTCCGCTTCAAGAATTACTGGATTGGTTCCCTTCTGCATAACTCCATCCAATTATAGTTGAGTACTATTACTTCCGTCAAGCAACCAACAATGCAGATTGTAACCGCGAGATAACACAACTGCCTCATACTCCCCGGGGAAGCGATACACCTTCACAATAGTCTGTTGATACTAACATAATCAGCACGGTACAGTAATCTGCCACGCTCCGACACTCACGACTTTCACTGGTCAGTGGTTTTAGCAATGTTGGTTATTGTTGGCGAGCACTGGTGGTCACTGAGAATCTTCACAGCTCACTCCTCGTGCGAGGCTACGCTACTGATTTCACTGCAGCTCTGCAAGACGTGCGTTGTCAGTGAAAAAAGACATCGGCGCGAGATTCAAAACATCTGTCTCTAGAAACTTTTACAAGCCATACAGAAGACATATTTGCTATACAAAAAAAAATTCTTGAGAATGTTTTTTTCCAAAGTGGTCATTGTAAAAAAAAAGACATTCTAATTCAACTGATATATTCTCAGAAGCATATTAGCGGATAATTCTGTTAAATGCAATTATTCTCGTAGGAATGTAAGTTTTTAAATAGGTTAGGAAACTGTATTTGGCATGAATTTTCTTCGATTTACATGTTCATAGCTGTGAACAGTTTGCCAACTCTCGGATCACCGACGTTGACGAAATAATTACTGATCACAGGTATGCTTCCATTATTGCTGTCGAACGCTGACATACTACCATCGAGAAACCAGTGCACACCAGCAGTAACGAAACGTGGTTAATATCAAGTGTAATATTGTAACCACTTCGCTGCGACAGACACGGCCAGTAGGCTTACTAACACTGTACAACTGTGGAAGACAAACGCTGAGAACCCGTATTGAAATGTTTCGTAAACCAGGGATACGTTGACCATTCAACGTATTCGTTCTGGTAAATAAACAGATCAGGGTGTCCACTCTATTTGCAGTTTGAAATTCCTTGACATTTCCCTGACATTTCCCTGACAAGTTGCCATTTTTCACTGACACAAAAATATTATAAATTAGGCGTTAGATATCCTTAAAATTTATTCAAGTAAGTTCCCAACATATTAAAATAAATGCATCCACAACAAAAATAAGTAAAAATACAACACTACAGTCACATACCAGTACCACTTTAGTTTTGGAGAGACTTTATTTTACTTTCAATGGCAGCCGCAGTTTCTTCAGCAGTGTCCAAGATTCTCTTTTTCTTCTCGTTGAGCTCCTTTATCATTATTGCAGTTCGTTTCTTCTAATTTTTTGCTAATAAATCTGCTTCTGCTGTAGTTCTTTGCTTCTCTTGTGCTTCAACATAACGTGCATGAGCATTACGGGCACTGTGTATGAGCTTCTTGGTGACCACCTTATTTTGAATTCCACCTCTAGCAGTCACTCATCATGCACTTGTCGCAGCCCAACTAGAGATTGTTCATGGAGATTCTCTACAAGCAGTTCTTTATTGATGGAAAAACTCCTTTCCAATACAGCATTCCCATGAGAAATAATAAAAATAATTTTCAAAAAATTTTGGCAACTCTCTCACATCAGTGAAGCTAGGTAGAATATTCTTCATCCAAAAGTGATCCACTCTGTCCACAGTTCGTAAAGACTGAACTGCAGAAGTGAAAACATCACTCTCACATACTGTCCTAAACTCCTTTTGAATTGTGTCTGCTTGAATACTAGAAATCCAGTTGTGCTCCACAAATGTATTCAAGGTAGTCGAGAGACGTGCATTTCGAAAGGTAGGCTGCTTGGCTACAGCAGGATCAAAACAAGAAATCCCTTTCGTAAGTTTAAACTTTAAGGGTGACTGTTCCAATAATTTTTGGCACAAAACACTCATGGCATTGCAACAATCTTGACGGAATTCCATTACTTCACGTTCGTTGACTCCCTGGCAGTTTCGTAAAGCTAACTTTGTGGCATAACCCAAATCAATTTTGTTTGCAGATAATATGTTAACTTTCAACTGTAGATCAAGTGTTGCCACATTTGTTGTGGATTCAATAATTTCCGGTTTAACAAATCTAGACATTACTGTTTTCATTGTTGAAAGAGATGCATACACAAATGGTGCAAGTGGTAAATCAGATTGAAATCTTAACAGGAATGGTTCCAGATCTGTTGCAAGAGATTGGAAAAAAACAGAGTTTTGCTTTCAGGAGTTTGTCTTCTAAAGCAGTTGAAATCACTTTAAAGGACTTGCATGTAGGTGCTGTCTTGTGAAGTTTCACACCCTCTACATATTTTTGAACATGAGTGAGAACTGACAAGGTACGCTCAATTAATTTCACATTTTCGAGCCATCTGACCTCACAGTATTTCAATGGGAAAATGCTAGACCCAGAAAAAAACACATAATCAGCACGTCTAGTTGGCACATGACGAAACAAGTAATGAAGGGCTCTCAAAAATTCGACAATACCCCTGGAAGTCTTTTTTATAGCTGCTTTGTACGAGCTGTGTAAAGTATGCAGTCCACATCTCCCTAAATTGAGTATGATCGGCATACTAGGATCATCCTTCAAATACAGCTTCAGATCTTGAAGGAATTTTTTATTTACATTTGGGCCATCCATTGACACCTGCATCAATTTTTTAACATCAAGCCCACTGAATGCCTTCAAGAATCCATCTAACAAATCAGCAGCTGTTGCATGTCCAAGAAACACAGAACCATAATAGCGAGTACATACTTCATTGTCCTTGTCTGACCAGAATCTA
>PNEQ01001836.1:48823-98520 GCA_003012365.1 Medauroidea extradentata | reverse complement strand
ACAGAGTAACCTTCTCACCGCGCCATCTTGATTTGCACTGCCTTCCTTACAGTATGGCGGATAGGCGCCAAGTTCAAACCCACATTAGTACGAAGCACAATATGTACAGAGTAGTACCAACATGGCAGTCGGGAGACCAGTTCCGAACATGTACAAACTTACAACAAATATTATTTACATTGCAACGTCACAAACACCTACATATGGTTTCTACTCTAAATTACATTTTAAATTGTTGATCCCAGTAACTATTTCAATTTTTTCCTCCGAAGTAATTAAATTTTGTGGACAATTTTTACGATTTTTTGAGGGTTCCCCCGAGAGTATATTCGTAAAGTTGTTACTTTCGTAAAATCCAGGGTTTGTAAGACTGTGCATCTATTCCTATTGTGATTTCAATAAAAAATGTGTTCTTTTAAGTCAGTAATTGTTCTACATTAACTTTAAGAAAAATGACTTTAAAATAAATTTTTTTAGGGAGGGGGTGGTGGGGGTGTTTGTCAGAATTAATTATCTCGCAACTAACGACATATTTACCTGGCACCGTACAGTGTTGATAGCTCGAGGGTTTACTGTACACTGGAAGTGCATATACGACCTTTCTGTAGCTCAACATCAAGCATGAATTCATGAAAATGAAATGTGAATATCGCTGGCAATGTAAATTAAGTCCCGCAATGTCAGCGTTTCGAAACTATTTACAGGGTACTATCAGAATGTTGTTGATTGTAATAGTTATTTATTTCAATAGACACACATACTGAATTAGTGTATGTCATGGTTGACATCTAAGATTTTTCGTCGACACGTACTTGGTACAAATTTTGCCGGCAACAGAATTGTGATTTATAACATTACTGCGTGTATATCATAAAGTGACATGTAATTATATTTAATAGCACTTAATTAACAAAACGGAAAAAGTAATAAAGCTTAAATAAATACTACGTATGATCGTAACTACACAAAGAAAAACTACTGTATCCAAGGGCACGAGAAATCAGTGGTGAAAATGTTACAGTGCGCACGTGATGAAAAAGGGTGAGCAAACTGCCTTATTGGAGTGGTAGGCCGGTGGATGGGAAGAGGTGGTCGGGGCGCCAGCAGGCCGGTTATGGGAAGGAGCAAGTAAACCAGATGGCTGGCCTTCATGTCGTGTGGGAGGAAGGGGCAGCAACGTGTGTTTTTAGAACAAACACACTGTGTGCTGCAATACAGTTTTCAAAAAATAACAAACCATTTGCAGCCATAATAAATGCAACACTATTTTCTGCTATTTTCTTTAAATTTAATTTTTTTAAAGCAAATTTTTTTAAATTTACTATGGTTCCTGGAAAAAGGGTTGTTGCTTTGAGAGGGTCGTTGCTTTGAGAGGCTCGTTATTCCCGGGGTCGTATAATCTAGAGTTGACAGCACTTCTCAATGGATTTTAAAACATGTAGAGCATTAGTTAGTGATGTGTAGCTCCAGTGGTAATTTCTTAATTTAATTACGTTCATTGGTATTTTTGGGTTATAAGAATGAAAAATGTGTCCAGATCTGTTCTTCTACGACCGTGCTGGAGAACATATGCAGTGTCAAGACCTCTTCCTCTTAGACCGTGCCTGAGAGCTAGTACAGAAGGTAACAACAACGGAAAAGCTTCTTTTGTCACTTCTAATAGCATTATTTATTCTAAGCCAATACCATTACAAGTATTAAAACCCAAAGAGAAAGAGAGTTCAGTAAAAACTGTCTCGTGTCATTTCTGTAACTTCTTTATTCTGTGCTAAACAGTTGTATTCAATTTTGGTTTCTTTTCTATGGTCTCTATCACAGAATAAACTGTTAACAATATAGAAAACGGTGATCTCTATTTTCCGCACATTTGTTACAAAATGGGCGAAGAAAATGAAGGGGAAACTCAAACAATTGGAGTAAGTTTGTGGAACATATGTCAGTGTGTTATGAAATTAATAAAGGTAACGGGATAAACGAGTGAAACTACCCTCGAGAATTGATAACTATTACCACCCCTCCAAACCCCCATTCATTCTTTTTCCCTTTCGTGACTGCTAAGAAGGAAGTGCTGTTCCTGAAGCTTATTAGTGTGTGGATGGATGAAGCAGAGATGTAATCTACGCTAGCAGACACAGGGGAGTACACGACCATATTGTATGCTCGACATCAGTGGTAATGAAGGTTCAGTACCGTCAAGCGGGGTAACTTTTTGCCACTCAAAATATTTTATTTTAAAATTATTTGAATGAAAAATATGTACACTAATTGAGTATTATAAACTATATATTTAAACAATCATTTTAAAATTTAAATTCATCTACTAAACAACCACAAAATAAACATAAGTAGCACTAAGTCACCCGCAGTTGGCCCAAAGTAACCCCTCTTGACGGTATACTATTCCAGCAGTTTCTTGTGGCAGCACAGTACATCAATTACCAAATTTTATGTAGTCTCAATACTGTTTGACTAGTGTTATTTTGTATGAATCACAATTAGTATCCAGTGTAAAGTAGGCTGTTAAACTACTAAATGTTGGACGAACCATAACAGGTAAAATGTCAATTGCAAAAGGTTGTAACAGGCAGTATGTTTATATTCTACTTCAGTGGATATTGCAAAATGTACGGTGAAAAATGAGATGATGTACATAGTTTTGAATGTGAATCTAGAGTTTAGTCCCTACATCCCAGTACTTGACACTCATTATTCATTAACAATGGAAGCAAATCCAGTACTTATGATGCAAGTCAGAGAATCAGATTGCAAACATAAAGAAATTGTGTACAGTAGTAAAATACGTGATCCACCACCCAATAAATCCTAACCTATTTTGTCTCACGTTAAGTCGTGTCATTGTATCTGGAAGTCTATAAAGGACATGAATATCCATAAATCACCTCGAATAATTGAAATCTTAACTTAAAAAACCAGAGATGAAGATTGGTGGCTCGTACATAATGCCTGTGGCACAGCTCATGCTGACCATGGTATGCATCACTCTTTGTCTTTACCGGAAATGCAGGAGGAGAGTGATGTACCAAGCTCTGTGATCTGATGGTACGTTTCCCACAGAAGTGGAGGTGGGCTGGTTGCATGGGCGACTTGGACGTTTCGAAAATATATATATATATATATTTTTCCTACATAAAGTAGCAATGAGTAAAGGAATTAACTTGTGATAAATTTCAAAAAGAAAAAAAGAATTTTGCATGAAATATAAATTCATACATAAAAATGTCCAAGTCACCCCTCGTATACAAAGTCACCCCTGATTACAGTACTGTTATCTGTTCAGCCACAGGGATGTCGCAGTAAAGAGGCTTTCCAGTCTCTTCATCAGTATAGTATGTCAGCACCTCTACAGCAAAATAGATGCGTACCTTTGTCGCCAAAATAGAATGTCGCAGATATATTTATTGTACACGTTAGGTTACGCTAACAGATATCTTATTACTTAGCCATGCTTTCTTCAGACGTGATTAAGATCAGGTCTTTTTACTGCTGGCATTGTGAGATTTAAACCTTCGGTTATTCTTTATGTATTTTGACTCCATGTCTTAGACTTACATTTTTTTTACCCATTACCATTAGATCTTTATTTGAGCAGTTATTTTAGTATACAGTAGTTTGTATTTTCAGAGGAATTTGACGAATATGTTAGAACAACTTTCTGAATTTAACTAAATACCAAGTGTTTGAATACATCAAAGCATGCATTTTAAAGCTGATAAGATAAAGTGAAACTACGTTAAGATGTTTTCGAAGGGACTTTAAAATTAAGTAAAATCCAGTTTTTAACTTTCGAAATAAAGCTAAATTATACAGGCCTACATATGTAATAATGGCGAAAATGAGTGAGTTTCCTGAACAGGGGAACTTCTTGACACTATCCAAGCAACATTGTGCAATATAACATCCTGACAAAACGCAGACATTTTACAGAAATATATCGTGCTTATATCATCATGTGTCAGAATGAAACTGACTGATTATGTCTTCTGGGTTTAATACCCAGTCTTTCAAACCTGATTTTGGTTTTTCATGGTTTTCCAAAATCATTTCAGGTCAATGCTGAGATGGTTTCTTATAGCACAGGCGATGGCTGATTGTTTTCTATTTTTCTTTCAGTTTTCAGTTTGATCTAGGGGTTTCATTTCTAAAGGCCTCGTTGATAAAATGTTAAGTCCTACAATATCTACTAATTACATCTTGTTTTCTGTGTGCATTGCATGGCATCAACTTATAAGAGAATTAACTTTGTTACCAAGAATCCAAAACCTGGATTTATTGTTGTCTGTAATGGTGACGCTCTGATAAGGCTTTACTGTCAAAAGGACAACTTAAAGCAGACTCTCCCATTTATAAATATTGTTTTGTTTTGAGTTACTGAAATGTGTTGGCAAGCCATTGGTTATGTTATACCATAGGAGTATTATGGCGAGAGAAACAATAAGAATGAACGTCATGGAAAAGGCGTTGCTTTGCTCCCAAATGGCGACATTTACAAAGGAACATACAGAAGAGGTAACCGCCACGGGGATGGTCTGTATGTATTCCGGAATGGTGCAAGATACGAAGGAAACTGGCGCAAGAACCTGAAGCACGGCATAGGAACCTTCCACTACCCCGATGGCTCCAAATATGAAGGTAACTTACTGGATAATATCAGTGTGCGAGATTCGTAAGTAAATATGTGCATAATTTCTGTGCTAGCATGTCAATACATTTAGAGAAGAAAAGGGAACAGGTGGGTGTTTTACAGTGTGGCCTTTAACTCTTGTGATGCTCACGTTACATGAAGCAGCAGAATACTATGGCAGGGGGGAGGGGCAAGGAAGCCTCAAGAAGACCCACCAAAAACAGCAACATCCACCACATTTCTCGCATACAAAAATTGAGAATTAGGTAAACATAAACTGGGTCAAGCTCCCAGTGGTGGCTGGTAAGCAAGCTGATCACTTCACTGAATTCCATCAGTGCGTGCAACACCACTTTACAATAAACAATAGTTTGAAAGTATGCTTTGTTACTGAAACATTTACTAATCACTCTTTGATGACATTTGGCATAAATACAAAAGAGTTCTCACAGTGAAGTGAGTATTTTTAAAGGCCCTCACTTTCATTAAATGTTTTATAACTGCTGAATTTTGAGAAGTTAAATCTATACATAGAGATTAATAGTCGCATGGCAAATTTTTATATTGAGTATAGGAAAGACAGAATTAGGTCTACTAAACTTTAGTGGAACCAATCATCACCACTCACGATACCACAGAATAAATTAGTAAGAACAGAAGTGACGAAAGTACTCATTTTCTTTTTGGTTTGGTTTGTCATGGTGTCGGAAGTTGTGGATGTTTCTGAACATTAATTTATGTACAAACCAATCAGTATTTCTCTAAATATAAGTGGTTGGTTAAACCAATGTCTCAAATTTCCACATTGTAAATCTGATATTAGACAGATACTAAATATGGTTAGACATAATTTTTTCATCTGAAAATCAGGCAACTCTTACTTATGTGTACAGGTGCAACAGAAACATATCCAAAATGATCCTGAATAAATATGTACTTTAAATGTTGCTTTCTTGCACAATATGTAAAATAAATTACAGTACAGTGAATTTTGTTTGTGTTACGTGTAAGACACTAGTGTGTGTAACCCTTTTATATGCATGTACACAATTAAACCCTCACAAATTCAACAATCTGGTGTTTCACTGAAACTGTGCCTGGCATCCCTCTTAGCCTACAAAAAGGATAAGAGTGTAAGTATTCGTCTTTGCGAGGTCCTGCCATGCCGAAAACGAAACACGTTGAGACAATTTGTGCTCCCATTCTCTGCCGGGTAATTTCTGGGATGGCGCCTGACCCTTCTGTTGACTTTAAATCCCTTATACCTCAGGACCAACTTCTATAAGTTACTCGGCAATATTTGCTTATAATAGTTTATATGTATGTCTGTATAACGGTTAAGTTAGTCATACACCTCTATTGCAATATAATAGTACAATGGATCGTCACTGTTGTAAACAGGAGAGGCCCTTATGAATGAGAAATGTTTGTCAAGTTAAATAAACTTTCCCCCCTCCACACACACACACATACACACACGCACACACTCACTCACTTTCATTCTCTCACACACTCACTCTCTCACACACTCATTCTCTCACACACTCACTCTCTCACACACTCACTCTCACACACTCACTCTCACACACTCTCTCTACGTATCTAGACACTAAAGGAAAATAGAATAGCATGGCCAGCCCAGCCCAGTGTAGCACCCATTATCAGAAGACAAAAAGGGCAGCAAACTTTTGTGGTATGTGGGTAGTTGCAAGTCAACTAGGATAACAGACAAATGACTAAGGAATTGATTCCACTGACACTTCAATTTCTTCTTGGCCAGCAGACTATAAACACAGCCGAGTGCCAGAGATGAGGTAGTCGCTTCTTATGAGAAAACCCAGACAGCCAACAAGATTAGGGCCTGCAGCCTGTCAGCGAACACGGTGACACACCAGTAGCCATCAAAATTGTCACACAATTTAGAGTAGGGTGATAGGAGTCCATTGTGTTCTAGGGGCGATGTGAAATTATGGTGTTCAGGGTGGCAAAAAAATTAATAAATTTTCAAAAACCTTGGTTGTGCACTTAAACTAACTTAAACACAGTTTATGTCGCTAGTTTACTAAGCTACTGTAATTATTTCACCCCAGACTGTTTATACGTTTTTATTCAATACTTTGTTTCTTTATATTTTACAGAAAGTGTTACCTTAGACTTAAAATTGTTTATATATTCATTCATGTTAAAATATCTGTGTGACTGAATTAATTTTTTATAATTTTATTTTATCCTTGATTTTAAATCACTGACTTTACCATTCTGACATTTTATTCAAAATCATTGCGTATTAAAATATCTTTGGTAAGAGCTAAGAGACTGACTTGGTGTGTGTAGCTGCATTAGCAGCACATGTGAATGCAGTTAGTTATTTTATGACTGAAGGTTGAGACTTTAGCTGAGTTTATCTTGGTGTGTGATGTGATTATCAATCACAGAACAAGGGGTACAGGTAGTTATATAAGTTGGTAAACATAGAAGGGATGCTGAGAACATAGTTTTTGGATGATTCTTAACACCTCTTCATGAAGTTGCACACAGTTTGCTAAACTCAGCCTCTGCTGTTTTCGAGATGTTTGTGCCATGTTTGTTTTTGTTGGAAAACTCAGGCATATTGGTATGAAAAATATTTTAAATTTAGTGTATTTGTGTGTGGCCGCGTATATGTACTGAAAATTGTAACACATTTGACAGACTCATATCTGTGAAACTATGCTCCAACCTAGCCAGGCGTGGTGTGTGGATTTTGACATAGGTAGGGCTGCATACGAGGAGGAACACTTATCCTCCAATAAAAGGAGGGTGGTCCAGGGGTCCTCCCCCAGAAAAATTTTGATTTCAAGGTGCAAAATGGTGATTATATACGATAAATGGTTATGGTGGTGGCCAGACAGAAAATCATGTTTTTATTGAAATTTTCATCCATGAGTTTAATATATTACTTGTATTTTTAAGTTGATATTAATTTATTATAATTCGTGTGAAATAATAGCCTGCAAAAATGTTTACTATAACACCTAGGCATGAAGGAGCAACATCTAAAACTTATCATTCTGCCTCGAGAAAGCTGTTACAATTTGAGGTGATTTTATGGCAGAATATTACAATTAAACTATTATTTTTGGCGTAATAGGTTTAATAATTCCATTATGTAGAAATATTCTACTTTAGACCAGTTTTTTTTAAATGTGTTTCAACTGGGTTTTGAGTGAAAGCGTAGTTACGATAATATAATTTTTTTACTAATTAAGTAAGTCATGTACAAAAAATTTGAAAAGTTCGTAGGAAGCGCCACAATGTGTAGGACAGGTCATGAAATTTTGATACAATTTACAGCAGTGATGTCGCAAAACAAGTGAGTTGAGTGACAAGTTGCGTCTGTCGTTAGTGCAGTGTAGCGTGGCGCACTTTGTGGGCTGGAAAGCTAGCAGCCCATAAGCACGCCAAATGCCAGACACCCCACCCCCCCTTCTTCCTGGGTTCACCAGACCAGGGCACACACTGCGCAAGCGCCAGCAAGGTCAGGCGGTCTCTTGCCGCACAGCCCTGCCTAGTTCAGACCGCCCGATGCAGGAAACGCGTGCACAAGTAAATCTTTAAAACTTTCTCATATTCCTCAGACTTCGCAATCGGCTGACGGTTTTTGCAAATAGGTAGTTCAAAAGATATCATTACAAATCATCTTCTATAACACCAGCTGTGAAGATGAAAATTATTTACTGTAATTCCCAAAAAATCAGGGAGGGCTGCAGCCCTGCAGCCCAATAGCACAAACTGCCACTGAACCTAGCTATATTGTGCATCAATAGCAAATCATATTAATTTTTAAATATTCAGTCATAGGCCATGTAATTCAATAAGCATATAGGAAGTTTGATTTAAGTGAAAAAAAACTTAATTACCGGTATACCAGCATATTTTGTTGTTCTTGCAACAACTATAATCTTATAGAATGAATTTAGGCATCATCATGATAAACTCTGTGTAAAAAGGCAGGTTCCTGCAATTATAAAAAAAAACACAGAAGTATTGCCTTATCAAGAACATCTTAAAACAACTTGCTAACTACCTACTGTAAATGTTAAAAAACACTTCTGTATGGTAACACGTTAAAATAGTTACTTATAATAGATACAAACTATGTTTTTCCTAGCAAAACGTTACAACAGAAAACAAATGGCAACACGTAACACTTAAGATTATATCTAGGAGGAATTTTTTCCAACAAGATGAGGTGAAGACATTGTGCAGGAAAATAGTTGCACCCAGGAAACAAACAGAGTGAGCACGTGGCTATTTATATGTCATTGTTCACATGTAATAGTGATCCCTTTCTCTCTCTGTGCCCAATGCTGTCCACGTTATGAGTAAAGTTAAGTGTACGCAATGCCCACGTGCCTAATTTAGATGAAAGCTCACCCTTGCAAAGTATTCCATTTGTACTCCTCTGCCATATGCTCTAGTTCACGTAGGGCCGTATCTATAAACTGCTTTCAAATGTCAACCAACTGCTATCCCTATAGAGAAAGCATTGGTGAGCAGTTGGTTGTCATTCAAAAGAGGTTTACAGATACGACCCTTAGTTCTCATATTGCAATAAAAACTTAGAAACTTCATAAACTACAGCCATAGTAAAGGGAGTCATCTTGGACACTGCTATTTCCAATCCAACTTGTCCAACTTGATGTGTAAACATTTACACCAACACTTTTTGTATGAACAGGGTAAATAAGTATCCTTTACTTGTTGGCAGGTGAGTGGTCTCGAGACAAGAGACTTGGATATGGAATCTACCACTACCCAAATGGAGACACATATGCTGGTTCTTGGAAGAATAGCTTACAGGAAGGCCTGGGAGATTACACATATAAATCTTCTGGAGCAAAGTTCATAGGCACCTGGGTTGGTGGTAAGATGCAAGGTCCAGGGAAGCTGACTCAACCACAGAACTGCTATCACGGATCCTGGGAAAACAATTTGGTATGTTGTTGGTGTACCGATTCAGTACACAAAACTTTTTGTGACGTATGATTTTGCAAAAGCCTTCGGCAACCTAGACAAAGATTAGTTACTATTAGTCACACTAAAATATGTTATGGTAGAACTTAATTTAAAAGTACTGTATGTTCATTTCAAAACAAACAATCACGTGGTAAGGTTTATGCTGTTCACATCAGTAGTGTAGACAATATTTAGTGTTTTTTTAGGGGAGGGGGGTAGAGGTTGTGTTTAAAAAAATTTTCTAAATGCAGCAAAAAATTCCAAATTTCAGAATTTTTTTAAAAACATTTTGCGTTCTTTTTTTGATGGATTGTTATATGCTTAAAACTCTAGCCCGTGTCATGTACTGTCACTGTGAATTATTTTGTTTCATTACATTGATTAGTTTTTGGGGGGTGGGGTTAATGAAATAAAAACGTGCAAATTTTGGCTTTGAAATGCCATCGTGGGAAAACTGGCTGAGCTAAATATTTTTTGTGACAGGAAAATGTTCTTCCAAGTAGCGTCCACAAAACTAACACTATTTCATACAAATATAAAATTATGATTTTTTTCCTTCTTGAATGCCCTTAAGCACACTGCACAAAAGAATTAAAATAAAATGTAAGGTAACTTAAAACATAAATTAACCTTGCTACGACACTTTAAAAATAGTGTAAATTTGTTGTAATTGGTTAATAGGTATGTATACCAAAAGATTAACTGATTTATTTAAGTCACAGGCTAACGATAAATTTAATTAATTAGGGAATTTACTATACAAATGTTTTTAATTATTAATAAAAATTGTATACTTTTCGAATTCTAGTTCCACATAAAAAATAAATTTTGTTTTTTTTATCAAACAAAATTAACTATCAGGATCTGACATGAATCTTACATAACATTTGTAAAACTTCTTTAAAATATAATGGTCATAAACATAATCCTCTGAGAAATAACAGACTTAGCTGGGACGAAGATCAGACTCGGTACAAACGTTGCCACTGGGATGTGGAATCACGTCAAAAAGCAAACAGCTACACCACTACAGCTTCCACAAGGCAGGGAGAAGTAAACCAGGTGGTGTCAAACCCAACATCACCATCTCTGATTCTCCAAGTTTTAAATTTAGCTGTGACCCAGTGGTGATAGTTGTAATATATATTTCTGGAAATTTAAAACTGATTCCGACTCACACAACCCTCTAAACGTCAAAATTTACCGATCTCATGAAATCTATGTTCAGTTATCTCTGGAGCGAAAATAACTACATAGTTTTTATTCAAATATATTTTTTCAATTTACAAATAGGTAGGCATATTAAAAAAAATACCACTCCTGAACAAGACATATTCGACAACCCTATATCTTGAAACATCCTAAATAGTGCAACATGTAATATTTAGCAAGTGACTTTTAAAAATATGCAGACTCATTCTGAATGAAATGATACCCTGGCAGGGCGAATACGACCTGTGTGTATTTAAGAAATGTGGATATTTCATTGGTATTGCTAGGTTCTGGGAATCCAAGCACACAGAACTGTCAAGATAACTTTTTTGTTCCAGTAAGTGATCTCACTAGATCCAACCTATCCTCTTCAGTTGATGATGCCATTAGGATTGGTATCTATTTCATTTATTTCAATCGTTTCAGTTCCTTAATCCGAGAAAAAAATAACTAGGTAATCTATTACTGAAGTAAGACGTCAAACTTAGAATGGAGACAAATGCCTATATTTTCTCTCCCTGCTATTTTAGTGGAGGGGTAGTGTACCCCTCTTGTCTTCTGCCACTGAACAAAAAAAAAAAAAAAAAAAAAAAAAAAAGTTACAGTTATATGAATAACTAAATATTTATTTATATATATGTTTGTTTCTTTGTTTGTTTATTTAATACATCTTTGTTTATTTAATACATCCAGTAGAGCCATGATCACACAGTCAATGGCTATAGAATAAGTCACAATAAAATCTGCTGATATACATAAGTTACCTATACATTATTAACACAAACAATTTATGTTATGACATCATCATATACAAATAGACTTCAAGTGCAATTATTTTCTGACCAATTTATAAATTATTTAAATATTTTACTTATATTATAAATATTCGTTTACTGAATAAAAATAATTGTTTAACAAATAAACCACCACTTTGTTAATTTTTCAAAAACAGGTATTGCTCTGTCCAAGAATTGCTTGGTTGTTTTTTTAGTATGTACAAAAGACAGAAGCACAAGTACTTACGTTTTAGTACTTGACAGATACACACATAAATAGGATGACACATAATCGCGGAAGCGTGTATCGCGACGTTTCGCTGCTTAGAGCAGCTTCCTTGGGCGAAGACATGGCTGACGTGAGTACTTGTGCTTCTGTCTTTTGTACATACTGATAGCCTAGCAGCCTCTTCCTTTGTTTTACATTGGTTTTTTTTTTTGTTAAGAGTAAGCTGGTGTCGTCAGCAAAAAGTACAGTGCTAGTCACGTCAACACCAATGTAACTTGGTAAGTCATTAACATCTATTAAAAACAATAAGGAACCCAACACAGATCCGTGGGGAACACCGTGTTTGATAATTTTACTTGTGGAAAAAACTTCTATTTTAACCTGTTGAATCCTGTTATCTAAATAAGATATACATATCGCAAACTTCATATTAGTAACAAGACTAAAGTTTGCAATTACTGTAGTGCTATAGCGTATAGGATGTAAAGTGCATATCAGATGTGACTATTAGTGATCCCCTGGTCGCACGTGTTGCAACAAGCATATAGAAAAGGTTCAGAAAACTGTTTATTTATTATTAATTTTAGTTATCAAACAAAGCAGAAATATTTTAAAAAAGGCTGACTCTCTATAAAAATAGATCAATTATCTACGTGCAATCACAAAGGTATCCATAAGTAGCTCAGGACTTTTACTTACACAATAAACTGTTCCTTTTTTGTGTTTAGGATAGATTTAATATTTGTACAAATTGAAAACAGAAAAAATTAAGATTTTCAATGTGCTTACACATCTACAAAAAGCTTACATTTTACTTGTAGGAAGTGACATTACATTTAATATCGAAAAGTTTAGCAGAAACTAGCACAAGTACAAAATTATACATAAAAAAACATTTTCGAGCACCTTTAAAGTGACCATGGCACAAGATACAAGGAAGGTAAACATCTGCTGTACGTTCACTCTCATTTAAATGAAAGCCTAATATGTATGTAGATCTGAACACAGGGAGGAAGAGTGTCGCTGCCGGATGATCCCTTGTGTGTATACAGTGTACAGTGCAATGCAGTGATAAGCCATAGCTATGCTGTGTGTCAGTACTGTCGCTATGTACGTACATAACCTTCTAAAATAGCTCACTGTCAAGTCAGACTCTCCTGGGACTCTTTCACACTTTGTTTATTGTTACTTCCGTTATGCATAAAACACTTAAGAAATTCAAACCAGCACAAAAGCTGTAACTGCAATTCAGTGAAACATATATTACTAATTCCTTGCTCTTTATAAATTAGTCATTTTGCATATGAGATTTTTGAAGTAACAGGAAGGAAGAAGAAGTGCAAAAACTAGGGCCGGTGTAGCCGAGGTTGCAAACTGTGCAAGTGCACAGGGCAGCAGAAAAGTTGGGGCAGTGATGGCTGCAGGCTGGTGGGCTGAAAAATTTAAATCCTGTAGTATGATTCGTGACTCAATTTATCTGCAAAGTATTCCTTAACTTGTAATTAAAACTGATTAACTAAAATGTTTGCTACTTAATTTTATCCCGATTTTGCTACTCCCTATTGCTGCGGTTGATGGCAGCTATAAAAATGTTTTGCACAGGGCAGCAAAATAAGTTGTGATGGCCCTGGCGAAAAAATAATGTAGAATAAAATTAAAAGCTATTTTAATTACTGACCAGTGATGGCAACGGCTTGGAAGTTTAGCAAGTAATCATCATTATTATCAGTGTTCTGCCTACAGGCAGGTTTTCACACTGTAATTCTCCATTTTCTCTGGTCTTGTTAGGTTCGTGTAGTTTCCGCTTCTTTTTACGTCATCTGTTATTTTGTATCTTTTTCTTCCCACAAACTAGTCCTTCCATAGCTTCTGTTGGCAAGCAGTCCCATCTCGATGAATGAGTTCTTTTTTCTTTCTTATAATTTTCAGAATTCTTATTCTCTCACCAACTCTGTGCAATACTTCTTCATTGGTCCCTATTTCCATTCTACTTATCTTTTTCATCCTCCACATCCAAATCTCAAAAGCTTCCAGCCATTTCTCATCCTTGTTTCTTAACGTCAACAACTTACTTTTTTATATTAAATGCTTCCTTAGCTATAGCTATCCTTTCATCTAAGTATTTCCCTATGATCTCTTGTAAGTATACATTGAAAAACAAAGGGGGAAGGCAACACCCTTGTCTAACATCCATTTCAATACTGCCTTCTTCTGACAGTTCTAATTGTAATTCTTACTTTCTGTTGCAAATATATATGTTGTATTAGTCTTCTTTCCAATCTAATCATTCCTTCAAAATTTCAATGAGCTTTTTCCATCACACCCTGTTGAAAGGTGTTACTAAATCAATAAAAGCAGCACTTTATTTCTCAATATTTCTCTCTTCGAGAGTTTGTATTAAATCAATATCATCTTGTGTACTTTACTCTTTCCTGAAACCAAACTGTTTTTCTGTAATCCCTCTACCCGGTTTTCCATTTAACCTTCTGTTCAGTACTCGTAACGATATTATAGCTGCATGAGAGATTAGGCATTTTGTTTTAATCTCTCCATATTTCCTTGTAGTTTTCTTTTCCTTGATGAATATCAATACTACTGTAAGAAAATCATCTGACCATTCATCTTGATCATATGTTTTATTACAGAGATCTGCTATCTCTCCCCATCTTCTGTTTCCTAAACTTTTCACCACTTCTGTTGGTAGATTATTAATTTATCTAAACCTACTGTTTTTCATTTCTTTCACCTTTTCTATTTCTTCCAGGATACAGTATCTTTTTTCTTCCTCTGGTACATCATCTTCCTCTTCAAATATACTTTTACTTGGTATTTGATTTAATTTTGATTATTCTGACATTCTATATATTCTTTTAATCCATTTAACACCTCTTGTGGTTCTTCTGTTATTGTACTATCCATTTTTTCTAATTGTATGTTTTTCCCCTTCCTTTTTCTATCAAAAATCATCTCTCTAGCCAATTTGTACATAATTTCATTCTCCCCTTCTTTGTCCATGCACATAACTATAAGTATTTAAATTTACATAGGGTACGTAATTATTAAAAAGATTGTAGTGCTCTACACGAGTTCCTTTGTCTTAGACAGATTAGGTATTTTTACATTGTTTCTGCAAACTGATGAGCACTCTAACCTTCTGTACTGGCCTCAGGTGAATGCAGTGTATTTTCACCTCAATATTCCCATGACTTGAGAGCTGCCTGTTTTCTGTATGTACTGCTCATACCAGCAGTCATTTTCAAGATGTTTCAGGCACAGGATACAAACCAGCAGAGAACTGAAGTTCCTTACATGTGTTTTATGTCTGTTGTGTACACTGCCAAGGTTGACAATAGTTAGTCTATATCTTCAATTGTGTATTGACAAGTTGTGCTAATCTGATGAAGCTATAGTAAACATTGCTTTACACACTAATAATGTACTCATTAATTACAAGATTTACTTAATGAGGACACTAAAACAATGTCTGCATTGTACTGTCATGCTACACAAGAACAGTGAATCTCAGGAAATCGTAGCTATAACCATTTAAAGTCGCAGCTGAGCGAAGCAGTCGCTAACGAGCCTGAGAAACTTTTTAATCAATTTGGGTATAAGCCGGATATCTCACAAATTGTCGAGTTGCGCCCATAATAGTGCACCTCCAGCCAATAGTGACACGTCAGAAACAACTGCTGAAGGGTTTTTCTCAAACGCCTACTATAAAAAAACTTCATAGTAATTTATGCCTTTACATCTTAGAAACTTGCACCAATAAGTGCCACAACTAAATGTTTGTATGTACTGTTTGATATTTGGTTATTTTTTTTAAACAAGATTGTCAGTAATTATTTTTTTGTGTAAATAATCTAGAATAGCATTGTTTTTGGCAAAATACATAGTTTCTTTTTATGTAATCTCTCCTTAAGAGAAGGTTTCCACTATACATACAATAAAACGGAAGAAAAATTATTTATGTTATAAATCATAACTGCCAAACAAGCCACAGCTTTCACAAGTCTGTATACATATTATTTATAAGTATAATTTGTATAAGTTGGTGTTTAAATTTTATACTATTCTTTATTGTCAGCCTACAGGGCCTGGCGTGTTTGCTTTTGGCCAGAAGTACATGCAGCATGGATGCTACTTTCATGTTGTGAACCCCAAAACGGATTTTGAGTCACCAGGACTGGGCGAGCTAGACGGTGAAGAGGTAAACAAGATTCCACAAGGCATTATTCCTGTTTGGAGAGCTTACAAGGTAGCTGTACCACTTGTATTACTTACATCAGATACATACCTTGAACAATATTGTCGTTTATACAGATATAGTGATGTGTAATATTCTGCTTTCATTACAATAAGCGTGTGTATTTGCCAGTAGTGTTATTTCAGTATTTGTAGGAATAAGAATGGGCAGGAGGGCAAGATTATTTATGAAAACTCCTGTTTAGTGTTTCACCTAGTGTACAACATTTATACTACTCTGAAATTATCTGTTATTTATAGCTGTTTTCATACTTAGATTTTACAATTTTATTTATTGTGTTGTAATTTATAGCCTCGTTTTGGTGTCGATGAATACAATACTTGTTCTTCTCCACATAGCAAGTTTCATTACACAGGCCGTCCCGGATAAAGTGAACACTAAAAAATCTGTGTTGGAGAAAAGGCAGTTAATGCATTAATGTTAGTTGCTTAATTATCGTGCAGTTGGCAGTGAGAATTGTCGAAAACAGTTTAGTGTATTTTTCTGTTTTAAAAAAATTATAAGATAAAATGGGGCATACCCACTGACATAAATTAAATAAATGAGGGGAAAAATTGTGAGGTCAGCTAGCTGTGTTGATTGTCAGATGGATGGTCTGGAAGTATGTGGGAGGAGTAAAGGGAGCAAGTGTTTTCATGTGGGTGCCATCTATATTTTTGCAAACGTAGATGAGGAGATAAAAGAGAATACAGTAGTAGTGTTTCAACCAGCACAGAGAGGAAAGTAAGTTATTGCAGCCTATATCAATTGTTTTTTTTAAATTCTGTTTCGTTAGCATCCTGTATGATGTCGCAGATATAAAAGGTGCATTCTGTAGCTGATAAACTAAAAATTCAGTATGTAAAAAAAGGAGAGACAAAAGCAAGCATAACGCGCGTGTGTGTGTGTGTGTGCGTGCGTGTGTGTCAGTGTGTGTGCGTGTGTGTGTGTGTGTGGGTGCATGGGTGCGTGCGTGGGGGTCTTTAAAAGAAAATAATGATAGATGTCAGTGATTGTTATTTACAGTATGTATCCTATTTTCTCATTTAAATTCTTGATATTAACATTGTAACTTAATGCATTTTGTTTATTTACCACCGGTCCTATGCTGCAAACCTGCAAGGTCGAGCGGGGTGTCAAGGTAGGAAGCATAAATGCCTTGCCCTGTGTGGTAGAGAGGCGAGTTAGGCAAGAGCGGAATGACTACTCTGAAGAGGTTAGTTGAGATGTTGGGCTGAGAGAGCAGAGAAGAGAAAGGGTGGTTAATGATGTGCTAGTGCATGCAAGTACACACAACACACGCAACTTCACTTGACTGACTTGCTTACAGTACAGAACATGCTGTCTGATGCACTACCGTATGTGCTGCGTGACTGATAGCCTGGGGTTAAAATATTCCATTCTACAGTCTTTCAAAGTTTGTGTGGGGTAATTATGCAAGTACATATGGGTGACTTCATTCCGATTTGTTAACCTGTTCTTCTGTTACTGTACAGAATGTTCTGATATAAGTGTTGTATTGAACGTCTTTATAAATGTTTTTTGTTCTCAACTTGACACAAAATAATGTTGGACGCTGTATTCTTGTACTAAGTAGAATTTTGGTTCTTAGTGATTCACTAATGATTTTTTGTTATTATTTACCCACGTAACCGGTCGGCTGAGTGACAGAAAATGCATGCACGCAGCCAGCCAGGCAGTTGCGTGGTTACAAGGCAGCACACACAAAGTGGTAATATAACAGCTGAGTAATGAAAGGATAACAGTTTACTTACCATAGCCAGTTACGACTACACATGCTGATTCCATAGAATCATGCACTGGCAGTAAGTAAAGTAATGCCAATTGCACTACACAGGGATGCAAAAACGACTTGAGTCCTATGTATCTCAGAACCCAGATTTTTTTTTTACTCATAATTAATACAAAAAAATATGCAATTTGTAAATTCTGCACATTCTAACATTAACTCTCTTTAACTGGGACATTCAACTATAGTCAAATTTACAAAATATTGCTTACATTGCGACATTCTGTCTGAGTAGAACACCAAATTAAATTACTCTGTAAATATTATGCACACTTGAAACTAAACAAAACTGAACTGTTTACAATAAACCAATATTTTTTACACTACAATTTTTTATTCTGCAGCGAGTTAAATAGAGTAAACATGCTACATACTATACTTTTAATCTTTGTAGAGAGATACCCAGTAGTCCCAATTTTATGGAACCTATTATGCCTGTTATGGTGTGAGGTTGTAAACATGTCCCAGCCGGACGACCAGGAACAATAAAATGTAACTGTAGTGTCCACTCAACCTTAAATCAAAGGGTGGGGAATGCACCAATGTCACATCTTGGCAACAAATACACTCAATGCAGCACTTAGTGGAATAGCTATGTACTTTGCCTGGAAAACATGGTATTTGAATCCCTTTCTTTCGAATGCTATAAATGCCTCAATCTGGCCATTCCACATATTATGTGATTTATATAATAAATCCAGGTAAAAACGATCCCGTAGGCAGGACCTTATATTTCACTAGTTATGGAAGTAGTATACAGTGGAACCCCTGAATTACACTCCCTGATTATACACTTTCCTGCCATTTACACTGTTTGTATTTGGTCCCATTTAATGATTATACATTATAACCTTCCCTCAGATTACACTTTCCTGCATTTTACACCATTTTTACTGGTCCCTTGAGAAGTGTAATTCAGGGGTTCCACTGTATATTAAAGTCACAATGTTCAATAGCACCTAATTAGAATTTGGACATGTTTTCTGATATGTACATATTCTACTTTGGTCACTCCCAGCATATCATGGTTATGGTGTAATGCAGGTCTGAACTATGTTCCCCAACAGCCATATTATAAAGATATTTTATGTACTGTAATAGATATATTTATCAACTTCTTTATGTGCATACTAGTACATACTTATCTAGGTTCAATATAAATGTACACAATTTGTTTGTATGCACCTTCTGTGCTTCAGGTGACAAAGTACCTTCCACAATTATTGCCTCCTGGACCACAGCCCGTGCAGATAACTGACTCTGTCGAGTCCGTGCTTGAAGAGGAAAGTCTACCTGAGGTGGAGCCCTCTCCAGAGACAGATACTGCTGAACCAGAGGCTGTAGGACTAGAGACAGAAACTGCTGAATCAGAGGCAGAGACAGCTGAATCAGAGGTGGAGACTGAAGGAACAGAAACTACTGAACCTAAAGCAAATACTGATTCTGAGGCAGAGTCTGAGTAACAGGACAAACCAGACTGTGACTGTACCTGAGGGCATTCCTACATGACTTGTAGACTACATTCTACGAGTGTATAGTGGCTATAAGCAAGTGTATATAATTGTTAGTTTTTGTGAAATTTTTAGAACAATACATTAAAAAAAATTACTTTGGAAAACTATGCCTTAAATAGGTATACATATCTTTATCTTAAGCAAAGCTAATAAATTATACTCAGTGGCATTTTACTGCATAAGTAAACATGCAAACATTTAAAAAAATTTAATTGAACTAAATTTTGTAATTTCTGTATTACCTACATAAACTACCTACATACCCCAAATTTTACGAACCCTTGCTTTAACAAAGATACTAGTGATTTTATGAGTACACTCTCAGGAACCTACCAAAAAATAGCACATTTCTAAGAAATTATATTGAAAATTGTTTAAAACGTGTTATCTATTTCATGGTGTTAAAATTTGACTTGTAGAATTGCAGTTATTACTTCGCAAGTCACAATATTAAAAATAAAAGAAAAATGGCAGAAATATGTTTAAAAAATCTTCTGCAGTAATGGTTTGAAAATGAACCAAGCCAGTCTACTGCCCTTGCCATTATTTCAACGTATTAGTGCCTAGATGGAGGCCATACTACCGACACGTTTTTCCGATGTATGCTCAAACACTCATTCAACTATAGTGGGGCATTCCTCTAGGCTAATTCTCCACCTCTTCTACCTCTCTCTCTTCTCGCATCAAGTATATGTCAACTGCAGTTTACATTCTTAGTTGACCCCCACCAATCATAGCACTTTTTTTTTTGTGGTTTAAACTGTACATAGTTTTAAATAAATTAATAGTAAAAAAACATTTTTAAAACAAGCTTTTTTTAAAATGCTTTAAAAACAAACAAATATTAAAACTTTTAATTAAATCAAATCCATCAGTTTATTACATTACACAATTTATAAGACATACAAGCTTGTTGCGAGATTTCCTTGTGTAGATAAATAAGAATACAAATGTTACTTGATCTTGACATAAGTAAAATTCTAAGAAAAAATGTTCTTTATAAAAAGGTAAATCTTGTGACAAGCTTTTATGTCATATAAATTGTGTAATGTAATAAACTGATGGATTTGATTCAATTAAAAGTTTTATTTTCTTCTTTTTAGAGTACAGTAGAACCTCGACTATCCGCGATAATTCAGGGGACAAGACAGTCTGATAATTTAATTTCACTGTTTATAGAGTTAATGGTTTGTCTTATCTGTCACCACATAGCACTCACTGCAATTATCTGACTGCTGCACGTCAGTAAGATATATGCTCTGAAACACAACCTTAATGAAAAAAAAATTATTTTAACATACAATACTGTACTGTATTTGTTGCCATTAAAGACGACCCCACACATACATTGAGTGATAATTTTGAAGGTACAAAATATTGAAGAAAAATATTATTAATCCCTAGTCGAAATATAACTTTTATCCTTTACCACAAAAAAAAAATATTTAGATGCCAGTATAAAGTAAGTGGTTTTATGGGGCGCATAAACACTGAAATCATTCGCAATGTACTGCGGAGGACAAAGCAAGCAGCAGCTACTGCCTGCCGTGCGTTACTTGGCAACACTGGACTGAGCCAACAGCCTCACCTTGCGAGGTCATCGCATGCCTGCATGCTGTTTCTGCTGCCTGGCCAGCCGCCAGCTACTGAGCCACTTCTAGCAAATATAGCGCTCAATTGAGAAAATTAATTATTTATGCCGCTTTTACACATGCACGCAAATAAGAAAATACGTAAATGTAATCATTAATAATAAGTTATATTATTCTTTTTCAGAATTCAAGATTTTTATTTTCTGCTAGACAAGCAGTGGCACACACAAATCTACAGTACCTAGGTCCTAGTTTTCTCCGCCAGAGTCTTGCTGACAAGAGAAAGGATCTAGATGCATGTTCCAGTTTTATTGATCTGCAAGCGGCACACATGTTTCTGCAAAGCAAAAGTGGCCTGTCACAAATATAACGCCCTTTAAAATTATGAATGGTAAATTTTATAAAAAGTATGGGCCATTTGTTTTGATGCGCGACTGAACACGTAATCACATAATCAGCACGCCCTATGCCCTTTTCTGTTGAAACTATTTTAATAAACAAGAGTCCAGGCAGCTGAAAGTCGATTCATTCATCGTCTTGTGTTTATCCAAGCCACTTGAACTGTCTGCTGCGATTTTATATGATGTCTCGTACTGTACTGTTCTTAATATCATACTTCTCTGCAAGTTTTGCAATTGTTTCCCCACACTGAAACCTTTCTATAATTTAAATTTTACTATGTATGGTTAATACTACTCGCTTACGTTTTCGTGCAGTTTCCAACATGAATCGGAGCACTAACATTTTACAACAGTGCTACTGCCTGCCCGCCAAATTCTACCACTTAATCCATCAACTATCGTGTGTGCACGTGCTGAACTCTAAAAAAAGCTGCGCACCGCGCACTTGTGCTGTTGCCTCGCTGCCGTGTAGGAATGTACACTCCACTCACATGAACAAGCGTACAGGAGAGGACAGTTCGTTCAGATTAAAATAGACCACTGTCTCAAACAAATGAAAACAAGTGTGCCTTAGTTTATACTGTATACTGGCCGGCCGGCTGCGGCGTTACCCGCGTGAAATTACGTAATGTAAACGGTAACTCTGGATAAAATATGTGATGAAGGCATTTAACAGCAAGTGTACTCAAACAGTGAACTATAATTAACTGTCTCAGCTCAGTGTAAAGAGCGCGTGCAATATGCTCGTAATTCCCATCGCAAAGTCTTGCACAGGATACGAACCTGTAACCCCACCTCTTCCACACCACAAACTTTATACAATACCTGAGTGCTTAAAGGCAGGCCATAATTCTTTCGTATGTAGTGGCTACAGTCCAAAGAGGTTTTTTTTATGAGTAGGTTGGTAAAAAGAAACCACTGTTGAATTATTTCTCAGTGATCATTCTCTTTTTTCGGGAGACTAACATTTTACTGCTTTTCACCTACTTAATTTTCATATTTCATAAAATTGTGAATTTGATTTGTAAATATTTACATAAGCTTCATTCTTATCAAAAAATCATCTCGATATCTGAACGGGTATAAGCGGTACAGATGATTATTTGAAAACACATATTTTTTTAACAGCTTTCAAGGACGAATTCCGAAAAATCCTGAAATTACTTTTTTTTATATTTACGTAAGATTTATTTTAAAGCAAAAACCACTTCAATACTTCTACTGGTTTAAGAGATTGTTTAAGTTAATGTGAGGAGATCACTAAAAATAAAGGAAGTCTCATTAGGCCTATCAACTAGTCTTTATTACAATTACTTCTCACTCAAGGCATCCTACATTACAACCACAACATCATCCATCACTTACTCTTCTTCAGTCCTGCCAACCTATGCATAACCAATATACCACAACTCATTATAACCCCTTCAACATCTCCCCTTTTTATTTTATTTTTTTTTACAGTGTTTCTCTGAAGCGCTGTGGCATCTTGCTCACTCTACCACTGTGAGTTACTTGTTTGGCTGGAAATGCTGGATCTGGATCTTCACTAGCTTCCTGCCGTGCCTCTTCTTCACCTCCAGCTGTCTGTTCGACTTGAAACCCTCGAAAATCATCTTCTTCACCATCCATCTCCTTCTCTTTCGATAATTGTCTATTTGAGGTTCTATTGTTGTCTGCATGATCATCGTTCGCACCTCGTGAACTAGTCCAGTAGCCCACGCTGGTTGCTGTCTGGCTGAAGGGTCCACTGTAACTCTTTCACAAATGCCTCGTTGTGCATCTTAGAATGGTTCCATCGCTTGTTCTGACCCAGTAAGATCTAGGGGTGTCATGTTTCTTTATTATCTTACCCCTGGTCCGTGGGTCTCTTTCCCCGGTGCTGACAAGCACAGTGTCACCTGGTTGAAAGTGGGCCAAAGACTGTTTGGCCGTTTTGTTGTACCACGTTTCAGTTATTACTTGGTTTTCCCTGGCTTTCGCTGAGACGTTCTTTTGTACTCTGGGTTTTAAGTTGTGTGTAGTCATGGGTAACCCTGACCCGAGTGTCCTGCTCATCAGTAGTTGAGCTGGCGACGTATTCAGTGACACTATTGGTGTGTTTCTGTACTCATGCAGTAGGTCCCTCCAATCTCTGGATTCCGCCAACGCTTTACTCAATCATTTTGCGATGCCTACTGCCCTTTCTGCTCGCCCATTACTTTGAGGGTATCTGGGGCTTGATGTCAAGTTTGCTATGTATTTCAGACACATATTCTCTAAACTGGTAAAAGTTAAATGGCACATTGTCAGAATATATTATCTTAGGGTTGCCATGAGTACTGGTGGCGGTTTTGAAAGTCTGTATTACAGACGAGGCCGTTTTGTCTGGAATCTGAATAATCTCTAACCATTGTGAGTAATGATCTACGATCACTAGGTAACTCCCACACTGTTCAAATAAGTCTGTTGACACCTGTTCCCATGGCAGAATAGGAATGGGTCAACTACAGAGTGTTTCCTTTTGTTTCGCTGGTTGCTGCTGTTCACAGATGCCACACATTTTTACATATGTGGTGATATGCTCATTTATGGCTGGCCAATAGAGAGCCTGACGTGCTTTTGCTTTACATTTGTCTCTCCCACAGTGACCCTTATGTAATAGTTTTAACATCTTGCCCCTCAGTGATATTAGAATAACAACCCTAACACAGTCCCCATCTGCATCACTCATCAGCACAATGCCATCCTCTACAAACAAACAATGCCAGTGTTTCCAATACACTTGAGCGCGGTCTGACACTTGTGATGCATGTTGTGGCCAACCCTTGCTGTAATACTTCATTATGTCGAGCAGCACAGGGTCCTCTTGAGTTGCTGCTATCAGTTCCTCTCTGGCTCTCACTGAAAGGCAAAGATTGTACGGAGTGAACTACTTCTGTCATGCTTGGATCCTCCGTGACAGGGTCTGTTAAATAGGCCCTGGACAGCATGCCTGCCACATACATTTCTTTGCCTGGTTGATAGACAAGGGTGATGTCATATTTGTACAGCTTTAACCGCATTCGCTTTAGTTTTGTGGAGCCTATCCTGTGAAGTTCTTTTTGCATCAGCGGTACAAGAGGTTTATGATCAGTAATAACAGTGACTGGGTAGCCATACACAATGTTATGAAATTTGTGTAGTGACCATTGTACGGCTAACATCTCTTTTTCAATTTGGCGTAATTGATTTCACTTGGTGTCAGACAACGTGATGCAAAAGCAATTGGCTTGCCATTCTGCATGAGGCAGCAACCTAACCTGATTGTGATGCATCAGTTTGAATAACTATAGGACTACCTGGGTTAAAATTTATTAATGTTGTTGCTGATGCTATTTTGCTTTTGATTCCCTCAAAAGCTGCTGTGTGCACATCTAACCAGTTCCACTCTGTTTTCGACTTTTGTAGGTCTCTGAGGGGAGCTGCAACTTTCGCGAAGTCTGGCACGTATTCCCTAACATAGTTGAACATTCCCATGATTCGCAATAAGTCCTGTCTATTCTGAGGAACCTCTACTTCTAGGAGTGCCCTAACACGATCAGGGTTTGCTTGTTTCCCTTTCAGTGAAAACATCTGACCCACATACTTGACAGTGTTTTGTCTGTATTGCAACTTCTGTTCGTTGAATTTTACATTATTGTCTCTTGCCTGCTGGATAACTGCTTCAACGGCCAGATCATGCTCACGTTCTGTGTCGCCAAATGCTACAATGTCATCAAAATAAACACACACATTGGGTAACTCACCAAAAATTGCTTCATTTTTCTCTTGGAAACTTTCAGGAGCACTGCACACACCAAATGGAAGTTGCTGGAACCTGTAGACGCCGTATGGTGTTGTGAAGCAGCATTTCAAGCTTGAGTTCTCCTCCAATTCAAAGTGATAGAACCCGTCCTTTATGTCAAACACTGTATAAAACTTTTTACTGCACAGTTTGTCACTAATTTCGCTAAGTGTTGGAATGGGGTATGGTTTCCTTTTCACCACTTTGTTGAGGTCAGCAGGATCCAGACAAGCGTAACTGACCGTTTGGCTTTTCAACTACTACAAGGTTACTTATTATGCACTCTGGTATTATCTGATCAACTTGTGTTATAACCTCTTTTTTCTCTAATAGATCTAAGACTGATTTCAGTTGCTCGTTGATCACGCGTGGTTTGCGTATGGCTGGTCTTCTGATCTGCTCTGAACAGGGTTGGGTGACAATTCTGTACTGACCGGGATATTTACCTAATCCTTGAAACACGTCTTTGTACTTTGCTATAAACTCTTCTTTGGAGGTCAGATTATTTGTTTCATTCATGCAATGTAAGCGCTGAATCAATCCTAACTCCACACAGGCTTCAATTCCCAGTATTGGAACGACTCTTGTGTCAATTACCAGAAATTCGAGACTTACAATAGTTTCACCATGAGCACATTTGAAAGTTACGCAGCCCTCTGGAGTTAATTTAGCCCCCCCTATGCCACTATGGTTGCACCTGTTCTGCTCATTTTGCTGTCCTCTGTCACTTTCTTGAGCATCTCTAAAGGCAGTATGTTAACTTCCCAGCCAGCATCAAGTTTAAACTTAATTGGGTGACCATTAACACACACACTCTTGAGTCCACTCCTTGCGACTGTCCCGTTCCACAGTTTCCACTCTAATCTGATCACAATAGAATGCTTCTCCTACATCATCGTCAATACTCAGTTCAGCAACCCCTTGAATGCTACGTTGTTTAGCCTTCTGACACTGCTTGAAGAAATGGCCCTTCTCCTGACAAAACATGCATGTTTTTCCAAATGCAGGGCACATGCCAAACTTATGGGATCTACCACACTTGTTGCACATCCTAAACTGGTGACCTTGACTACTTCCCCCTTGGTATTTACTGCTACTTGGTATTCTACTCCTATCATTACCCATTTCAGCACCACTGTGTCCACCATATTTTGGTTGTGGTCTCCACTTGCCAACACAAACTGCATCCAAAGGCACTTACTTGTCTGTCTTCTTGTTCCATCAGTTTCTTTATGTATATTTTGCTCTGTTCAGCTGCACGACAGTCCCGAATGGCCTGATCTAGTTTCAGGTCATCTACACGAAGAAGGGCTTCTCTTACGTGGTTGTCTCTGATACCAATGGCAATCCTATCCCTAAGAATACTGTTTTCTTGCTTCTCCTAACCGCAACTCTTAAACAACTTCTTGGCCTCAGTCAGAAAGTGATCAAATGTTTCACCTTCTTTTGACAACACTGGTTGAAAACTTACCTTTCATGTGTTTCGTTACGCTTGGGGGCTGCATAGTTATCAAAGGCGGTGAGTAGCTTGTCGAAGTCGTCAAAATCCTCGTCTCCAAGGCCAAAAGTCGCCGCGAGGTCAATTGCATCTTCCCCAGCAACGTTCAGGAGTATTCTTGCTTTTGTTTTGAACAGTTTTCTTTTTTCCTCAGTTGTTGCCTCCGTCGGTAGTTCTGGATCGTTTCCACTGGCACCGAGATAGACCATGAAGTGCCGCTTGAACCTCAACCAATTCTCATGCACATTGCCTTCTAAACTTAATTTCGGAGGGAGGTTAAGGTTGGTCGGCGCCAATGTTTCCATTATGCAACATGCAATTTACACCTTCTCTACAAATAATTTTCTAACAACTCCTTTGTAGATTCTCTTGTCTCGCTTTATTCCTGATCTACTTTTGGCGCGAAGCTAGTTGCATCACAGCCGAAACACATTCTGAACTTCCAAATCCCTCACCTTGAAATCCTACCGACTGCACCATGTTTTAAGTTAATGTGAGGAGATCACTAAAAATAAAGGAAGTCTCATTAGGCCTATCAACTAGTCTTTATTACAATTACTTCTCACTCAAGGCATCCTACATTACAACCACAACAACATCATCCATCACTATACTCTTTTTCAGTCCTGCCAACCTATGCATAACCAATATACCACAACTCATAACTCCAACAGAGATAAAAGTGGGATTAATTAAAAAACACGTTTTATTATTTAAGAGCTTTCAAGGACAAATTTTGAAAAATTGTAAACATACTTTTTATATATTTACTTAAGTATCATTTTAAAGAAAAAATCCCCTCACTAACTGAAATGGTTAAGGAGAAATCACGGATTAATGTAAAACACATTTTACGGCATTTCCCCCCTTAGTTTTCTAATTTCGCAAAATCAAAAAATTTGCAAATATGCATTTCTTTGGGAAATATTATGAAGTTAAAAAATTTATGATGGCATTCCTGGTTAATGAGCTGTCAAGGGTTCTTTTAAAACACATTTCACCCCTTTTCACCCACTTAATTATTAAATTTCGAAAAATCCTTTCTTAGTGGGTGCTTACAAGGCAAGTAGAAGCTCCTCTCAAAATTTCATGGTTCTAGGTACAGAGGTTTGGGCTGTGCATTGATGAGAGAGTGTGTCCGGACACACCATTTTATATATTAAGATTAATAAACACAAATGTGAATGCTTAACCGAACACATGGACGGAAACTTGTGAAGTTACCAGAATTTCACAGGCACATTAAAAACCACTGTTACATTGTAAAAATAAATTTGCATGATAAAAAATGGTTGATAATCCGCAAATTGAATAATCGAGTTGCGGATAATAGAGGTTCTGCTGTATTTAAATAAAAGCTTTTTTTTAATTTTTTTTTTATTATTTATTTTTTATTTTTCAATATTTCCATGTAGTTCCCATGAGTCCCGAAGAAATATCCACTTACCCTCCCAAAGCTTTGTTAAGAAGGGTATGAGTTAATATACAACAGGGTTCACCCAGGTGACCTAAGGTGGTACGTTCACGACATCATGTTTGATACACCCTGATGCCACTCAATTCTCGGAGGGGCCTCACCTTGACTTGGGTGTTTGGAGGTATGCAGCATTTATTTCAGCTTGAAGCTTACTTGTGCCAAACAAAATACAGTTCTGGGTTTGATTTTGGTTTTTTTCACGACCACTAAAATTTACCCAGGGTGTAGATCGATAGTTAAGGGTGCGGTTCATCTCAGTTTTCAACATCTTTTTTATATTTGTACCAGATACTTTTTTTTTATTTTAGACACAAATTGTGACAAAATCTTCCTCTTAGAAAATTGTTGTATCTCTCATAGTTTCCGCGTAAGGTGTCATAAACATCAAAATTTGCACTTTACTGTTTTATGTACGTCGCTAAAACCAACTGACATACCAAACCGAAAAAATTCACAGTGTATAACATTAAAAGGAATTAGATGTGCAATGAAGGAAATGTGTATACGTGTTGCAATGGTCCAGCTAATGTTAGAGTATGCAATAGCAGAGTGGAACCTGTATGTGGAATTGGAGATGCAGAAGCAGGCTGAAGAGAACTTTCTGCCATCTGTGAACTGGGGTGACCTCATTGAAGGATAGCAGAAAAGTGGAAAGGTTGGTCAGGATGTACGAGGTGGTGAATGCAGAGGAAGGCTGGGGTAAGTTCGGCTGCCTGTTAACCAAGGAATTGCATAGAGGACGAGGTAATGAGAAAATTAAGATAATGAGCAGAACAGAGCACAGAAGGTGACGGTAAGGGGGGTTGGGAAGTTTAGGAGGGGAATGATGTGTGATTAAGGCGGTTCTCTATATAGACTGCTGTTTGTGTGTTTGAGGCACAAAATCGATAGGCGCAAGGTCGCCGCTGTCCAGCGTATGTAACGCAGTTTCGCCTATATGCGCAAGCCACTCAACTTACGATAGAGCTTTACTAGTATCCATTTTCCTATGTAACTTTAAGGGTGTTCAAGTGCGTATTGAGATTGACATGTCAGTAATTTTGATTTGATTGGTCAAACGTTGTTTGCATACCTTCCACGAACACATGGAACACGACACACTCGTGAACTTTTACCTATTACCCACCTATTCCATGGTCTGTGAGGGGCTCCGAAAAGGAGGGTTTCTGCCACTTATTTTGGATTAACGAGCCATTTACTCCCAGCATGTCAGAGCCCTGGCAGAGGGAGTGCTGCAGAGGAGAGTACTTGTTCAGGATTTCCCAGAGATCAATGATGGAAATTACAGAGCTCTTTTGTGTTTTCAAGCTAGAAGCGGAGATGATGTTTTGACGAAGCATTTGAAAGATTCGGGAGGAACCAAAAGTGTGTACACATCTCCACTCAAACAAAATGAAATCATTTTAATATGTAAAGAATTGATACAAGCAGCTCTAGTTTCCAGAATAAATGCAGAAGAGTATTTCTCTGTACTTGCTGATGAGACACAATACATTTCACTAAAAGAACAGTAGTCAATTTCTGCTCGATATGTTGATGTAAATTAGGGTCAATCTAAATCGAGAGAAGATTTATTAGGATTGGTGTCGGTTACAGTTGTAACTGCTCCTGGGATGGCAGCAATTTAATCACGACATTGTCAGTTTTGGGTATTGACTGGAGAAAATGGTTGGCCAACGATATGTTGGAGCAGTAGTGATGAGTGGGAAATTGAAGGGAGTGCACCCAACAATATGTGAAAATACCCTAAGACACAATATGTGCCCTGCACTACCCATAGTCTCAATTTAGTAATAGCACACTCATGTGAGTTGCGTATGATAGGGAACTGTCTTAGAACTGTGAAATGTCATCCACTTCTGCCAATCTTCACAAAGGGGCAATGCATTCAAAACTGTTGAGCAAACAGAAGGTGTGAACTATAAAAACAGTCTCGATCTATGTGAAACAAGGTGGTCAGAGAAGTATAAGTTGATTGCTAGATTTGTGGAAATGTATTCACCAATACTGCAAATTCTACGAGTTTTGCAAGGTTCAAACTCAAGAAAAACATCTTAACAAGCATTTCAGTTTATGCACTATATTACTTCAGGAGAGTTTGTTTTTACATTACTAGTAATTAAAGTGTTCGTCTACAGTGCATCTTTGTGCCAGGCCCTCCAGAAATTGGGTTCCGATCTTGTCCAGTGCTGTGGACATGTGAAGATTTTGAGCGAGACCTTGCAGGAAATAAAAGAAAATGATAAATATTATGATGAGATATATTTATCAGCAGAGAAACTCTTTTGAGGTATGGGAGGTGAGATGAAAATGCCCAGAAGAACTAGTCGTCAAATGGGAAGATGCAATACACCAGCAGAAAACCGCAAAAAATACTTCAAGCGAAATCTCTTCCTACCCTTCTTGGACCACTTAATTAGTGAATTAAACAGCAGGTTTTCAGATCATAACATGCAGATAGCAAAATTACCACTCCTCCTTCCAAGCAAGTGTGAAAAAATCAAAAGCCTTTCAAAACCATTCTGAATATATACAACGAGCTTGTTTGTAACGTATCTACTTATGAAGCAGAACTGCAAATATGTAAGAATACGTGGAGACACATCCCAGAAAATAAAAAGCCAGAAACTGCATTACTAGCACTTGAAAACTGTGATAAATTGTTTTATGTGAACATTCATAAACTGCTGCTGATACTCGCTACTCTGCCCGTTTCTACTGAAACTCCCGAGAGAACATTTTCAACAATGAAAAGGCTGAAGACATGGCTAAGAAACTCTACAGGAGATGCAAGACTTACTGGACTGGCACTCTAAGTATTCATCGCACCATAAATGTATCGACAGATGACAATTTCCAAATTTTCTGCTAGAAGGAAAAGACAGAATTTAATCTTGTAAAAAGTTCAGCTAATTTGTGGAGAATACTGGTCACTAGTGTTGGTATTGCTAGATTGGTTGGAAATAGAAAACCAGTGGTAGAAGACTTATTTCAGAAAAGAAAAACTGTACATTAATTCTTCTAAACAAATTTAAGTGTAAATTAGTGGTTATGGATGACTGGTCAAATTGCTCTCTAATTCAGATAAAGGTAGAAGTGGAGTTAGTCATGTAAAATATAAGTTATATCATTGTTCCCTGAATGAAGTGTGGGCAGTGTGGCAAAATACTATTTTGATCTGATATTTTGATTGGAGTCCAGCAAGTAATTTTTGTGAACATGTAATTCAGATTTTTTATATTATACACTCGCACTCTCACAATTTATTGAGTGATTTTTATTGTGATAATGTTAAAGATGTTTGTGGTTGTGTGCCTTGGCAGATTTCACGATATGACTTGCCAACAGACTGTAGTTAAAAGAAAAATATGTACATTATAGTTTTTAAATTGAATAGTGGCTCTATTACATGTTATATAAATGCATATATACGTAATGTACTAAGCTACTCTGAGCTAATAACGACCACACAAGTAACAAAAGTTGAATGCACGTTTAACCTGGTCAAGGAAAACCAACCAGTATAAAAATTAATCATTCATACGAGAGGTTTTTAGCCAACACGTCATTTTATTCGAAAAATCTACCGGGCCGTATTTACAAGGTATAAGTTGTGGAAATTTACGTCACATACCCTTAGACTAAGGTGTAACCCCCCCCCCTACCCCGAACCCATTTAATTTAATTGAAAGTTAAATATTCAGCCTTGGTTAAGGCTAGTACTTCAATGACATAAAAATAAATGTACATTTTTGAACTGTACTTTTTTCCTAATTATTTTCTTTACAAATTTTACTTGTTAAACTGTTTGCTAGAGTTAAATTAAATGACGAAATATGCCGCTTAATGTCTTATTCTAGATGTGGCTGTTGAAATTTTTTGTGGCTGTTCAGTTTGAGATTGAAAAAAAATGTTTTAATGGATTCATGCAAGTTTGAAATAATACACATTGAATGAAATTTGTTTCGGCTCAGTTAGAAAATTGCTGTCTGGTTCAGCTCAATTAGAAAATTTTTTATATTTGTTCTGCTTAAAACTAGAAAACCTAGGTTTGCCCAGCTAATATATTTATGCTTGTTCATGGGTATGTCCACAAAAGCGTAACATTTTGAACTGTTCAGGTCGCCCTCCCCCTGCTGGTAGCTTCAAATTTTGATAACTATAAATGCCCCATTAAATCTGTCAACTGGAACTTCCATGTTTGGGCCCGTCCCTCCCCTTTTACTCTCGCTACTGTTTCCCCTTTCTCTCCACTGCATCCAGTGTTCGACGGGCTAGACAGGGGCAAGCTCAGCCAGTCTTACCTGATTGCCTGATGGAAGCGGTATGTTTCTGTTAAGTGCTCTCGCTCGTGGCCGTATCTTTCTTACGGGTTAGTCATTTGGTTGTTGCGAATGGAATTTTTACTTTGGTTTTGGATGCTTGAATGTAAAGGGTTTTAAATGCTGTATTGCTCGGGCGAGAGTACTGCTGTAATATTGTTCCATTTCTCTTTCCACTACCGCGTTTTGTCAAGAATGTATTATTGGTTCAATATAATGTACGTGCTTTGTTGGAGGGTATTTTCCTTAGCAGTGCTGGGACCTTTCAAGTACTTATAGAATTAGTACAGAACTTGTGCAGAAGCAACATTGCTGGGGCATCTATTGAGTTTGCTGACTGTACCAGTTGATGTATGATTCTCCCCACAATTATAAGGTTGGCACGAGACTAAGTAATTAAGGAGTCTTATGGCAATTCAACCCCACAGCTACACAACATCCCAATTTGTATGGTCTGTCTCATGTAACTTTTATATTTTTGACATTTCTCCGAGAAATTGGCCTGGCTGTTCAGTTACTTGGAGCTTTAAATCTACCTGGCTTTCTGTAAAAGCAAGGTCTCTTCAGTCCTGCTAACAGACACTTCTCAGAAGTGAACTGTCAAAATATGCAATACTTATGAGATAGACTACAGGTATGTACGAAAAAAGCGAAGAATCTTTTAACAAAAGTTACTGGACGGCAAGTCTTATCATATAAAAAGTTTTCTATTATACTGAATGACGTGCGTGGAGTGTAGGGACTCGGGGGCAGCCATTACAGCGGCCACATGGCAAACTATATAAGCCTTGAGAGTTTGCTTAGGCGCATAAGAGTATTGTAATGTCAGAGTCGTGGGAATCGGGAGAATGAACTGAGAATAACTCAATACTAGTTTATTTATTTTATTATTTCTAGATTAACTACATTTTCTCTCGGCGCACCGCGATAGTGGCGATTGGCCTTGCTATCAACTGATGAGAATCCTATTGTTCTTGTCCTTCGCCAAGTTCAATAATACAGTTCCAGATCTTTCACAACTTATTGCTAATTGCCACGTGTGTGAATAAACTTGTAGGTCTACAAAGTGAGCTTGTGCCACCAGGCCCAAATAAAAAGAAAGCCAGTTCATCACGAACTTTCGTGTCCAATTTATTATGATCGGTGGCCGACCCCACGATTACCTAGAGATGAGAGTTCGTGTTTTGACGCTGAATATCTCCAGCTAGCCGAGGGATGGTATGGGAAGTACCACCACACATAATATACATACAGTATATGCATTTTAGTTGTGTGTATTACATTTATATAAGTTTGACAAATACTGTTCAGTACGTACTGACAATCTAGGCTGAAATGAATCGAAATCATTGTTCTAAACTTGTTTTAAATGGTAAGGCACATCTAGATAATTGATGAAGTCTTCAAAACAGCTTAGTTAAAAAATGACATTGCCAACTAGGCCGAGCTGCGTTACATGGCCAACTTGTAATCATAGTTGTTAGCTTCTAAAACTGCATGGTTACTCTGCTGATGGAAACACTAACAACACATTTTTTTATACTACTCTATGCTCCTGCACTCGGCAGTGTTAAGAAAAACCAACTGAAGAAAAGTTCTACCAAGCAGTTTCATAATTCTATTTCTTCTTTACACAACTTCACACTTTATTGCACCAGTAAAGCCCCATTTACAATTGACATGGCGCAAGTAAAAAAATGTAGCATAAGAAAGTAAATGAATAGTACCGTAAATTCGGAAATTCGCCGGTGCATCCACCAGTGTACACTGGACATTCGTAAATGACAATTTTGCTCTCAACCGGTTCAACCGACCTGAAAATCAGGCGAGTCTGGTGGATGTACACCAGAATTTTCACCTGTGAATTTTTTAACACACTCGCAAAAAGTTTAAAATAACATAAACAATAAAATATAATATATTAAAAGAAAACCAATTTGTCATAATTTTTCTGATAGAAAATCTTTGTATTCTAAAATATTTATATACTTAAAAAAAATTAATGATTTATGTAATTTGTACGTTTCAGTTATAAACTATATTTACCATTACATTTGATACTAAAGTGTTCAGTATGGATTTCTGTCATGGTATTATGTTACTAACATTATTAGATTAATTCCATTTCATTTGTAATGGAAAATTAAAAAAAAAATGTCAACCTGATGTTTGGCAAAGGCTACAACTGGTGTAAATAGGTGCTTCAACCACTCGTGGATTCATGGATGAATTTCCGAAAACACTGATGGCGTTCACAATGTACACTTGGCGTGACTTACATGGCGTAACTTGCTTGACATGGCGTTAAAGTTTGTCATCTCTGAGTTTCCTACGCCGAGTTTTTCATGCTGGCCAATAAGAATGAGAAATGTCTTAAGAGCTGTTGACGCACAGGAAAAAATATATTTAGTGGTGATTGTGTACAGACAATCTGTCATGTTATGCTGTGCGTGTTATTTTTTTTATGCCGATTGTGAACGAACCTTTACATGGCCAAATGGGTGTACATGCGCGAGAAGTGATTTATTCCAGACCAGATGCAGTGTTGCCATCCTAACTGCCGCCCTGTTCCCTGCACACACATTTAATGTGTAATAAATATGTATAAAATCTGAAGCTTTAAACAAAACATAAAAACAGCGTAAACATTTTGACATGCAATTTGCATGTAGTCCTCGACACATACTGTAGTTGCAGCCTGTATGTGTGAGCCAAGATGGTAAGCACACTTACAATATGGCAATTGTGTAACGGTCTGTAGTCGGTAATGTATTTTGCACTTCCCCTTGTCATGTTGGCATTCTAAGAAATCTCTACCTTACTCATACACTCTGCACAAAGCTGCGAGTTGCATCCACTGCCGGCTTTTAGAAGGAAGCAGAGCTGTTGCTGCTACCACGGCTGTTAGTAAACAAAACACTATTTGCTAGCCACTGCTGCACAGTCACCGACAGTAACGCCACACACTGTCTCAATCTTGTGCCATGTGATAACGTTCTGCATCTTGAAGCGATCCAGCCACCCAGTAGAGTACTTAAAATTATACATTTTTAGCACCATGGCAAATGTGTTCACCTTTTCCAGGATCATTGGACCTGTGGACTGCTATCAGCACGTTTTGGCCACACGCCTGGTTGAACCAGACAAGCACAGAGTTTTTTACATCTTTGTGAACGACATATCTTAACTTTCATAATTTTGACAGTTTCAACCTCCCTTCTCCACTGCAGCCAAATTTCAACATTTTTTACATCTTTGTGAACAACATATCTTAACTTTCATAATTTTGACAGTTTCAACCTCCCTTCTCCACTGCAGCCAAATTTCAACAAGTCACAAAAAAAACGGCACGAATCCAGTCTTAAGGACCAAAATAAGGTTTCTCCATAAACATTACGAAACACGACGTGACAAAATACTAATTATCATCGATGATGCCACAAAATTCAACCCAAAGACTGCAGCGAACCGCAACGTTACTTACCGCCATATTGTCTCTTACACAACTGGTTCTTCTGCTTCCTGCGCAATAGTGCCAACTCTAACACCTAGTAAACAATTGACGGTGCGCACCAAGCTCGTGCATGGAAAATACAAACACGAAGGTCCAAAGTCAGAACACTAATAGTACATACACAAGTCTGAGAAGGACCCATGAAACAACACTGAAAATTTGGCCAACATATAGGCTATATACAAAAAATAGTAAGTCCAAACAATTACTGAAGGATGATTTTTCATTTTGTTTATTTTTTTTTATTTACTTACCACATTTCATTTGTGGTATTTTTAATACAGTAGAGCCCCGATTTAACGAACTCGCAAATAATGAAAACAGCAATTTAATTAAAGGATTCTTAGGTATAAGTCTTAAAAATACTAGCAATGTCCGCAATACATACTTATTTCTTCGAAAGTAAGCATAAACTATCCGCCGAGAAACAAAAAAAAATTAATTAGTTGAAAACTATGGCTGCAGGAGTCTCTGAGATAGCACACGTGGGCACGGCCGAGTGAGTAACGCTGTGTTGCGTTATAAGCACACACCTAGATCCTCATCTTAGTGGCTCGCGAGTGAACGATCTCAAGTACCCAAAAACCACTGCGCGGCGAACTGCGCAGGAACTAATTCACATATAGTGCTTCGCATCTCTGTTAGAAAGTACTGCAGTACAGCATGCTCGTGCTTTATTTATTAATTCTATTACCGATAGGCTGCAGCGGTGTTCAGCGTTATTTACTTTCGCACCCCGTGATAAAATCAGCGAAATTATAAAAAAAACTTATTCATGCAGACATTTTACAACGAATTTACTATCTTAAACGTAAATAATTTGTTCCTCCGATACTAAAAAACCGCTCGAATGTAAAGTATTTTTAGCAGGCTGACCAACATGTGTTTCACAAGCATGGCTTCCTACAAGCTAGTATGGCCGCCGCCAATATTTATTATTTTACTGTTGTCTATTAAACTTTTATTTCAGTTTTCGTTGCATTTTTTTCATGTGAATTTCTGAAATTTGTTGGTGAAGGGAGAGGGAGAGACAGAAATATTGATGGCTCGGCTGTGTCAGTCATCACTTATGTGTTAATGGCGCGCAAGGGCAGCCTAACTCACCATTTGCAAGCTCGCCGAGTGTTACACTGCAAGTTTGTAAAGTTTTTTTGATTTTTTTTTTCTGCAACTGTGGCTTACCAGTTGACGGGAAATGCATTGTTATTATTTTGAGCTAACAGATTTTATTAATTATACCTTGAATTCCAACTAAACATGCCCGAGGATTTAGCTCAAATGAGTTGTGAGGTGGGGGGGGGGGGGGGTGTGTGAAAAATTTGAAGTCTGATTTAACGTAACATCAATTTAAAGTAAACATTTTCGGGTCCTGTGATATTTCGTTAAATCAGGGTTCTACTGTACCTGTAATTGGCAATGATATCTACAGTGACATAAATTTAGTGCTCTAATCATGCTTTACTCAAGCGGGAACATGGCAGCAGCCATATTTACATGTACCAAGATTTCTTTTTAATATATTTTATGAATACAAATCTATGCCACTGTTTGATAGCACAAATGAATCGGGTAATTTTTCCAATGTTCCGTGGTTTTGTTTTACAGTGCTAATATTATTACTGTCTGCACTTATTGAAATAGCACCTTTTCACACTATCTGCTGTCTTCGTTTTCATTTTGCGACACTATCAACTACACATATACATATGTAATTACAAGTTCATTGAATTAGGTAAAAGATTTTTTGAACCAATTAAACGAAAGGAACTTCGATAAGCTACAGAAAATTCATTAAAATCAAAATATTTCGCTTATTTATGGATTTTGACAGCTGAAATTCTTATTAAAACCAACATGAAAGTAGCAAAAAATTGATCTCTGTTTAGGTATACCAAACATTCGCAAAATCATAAAAAGCAATCACAATGGGGAGGTCATTACTTTAACATTGCTACACTTTCATTCGGAGTATCAGAACATACAAAATAAAAATAAAAAAATATATAAGCAATTTTTCAGTTGTGAAGAGCTTTAATGCATGTTTGCATGGTAAAGAACATGTTCAAATTAATACATTTTTTAGTCTGTAAAATGTTAAAATATAAAAATATAATTTTAGGGTTCTAACCACAGTTTGCTTCCATAGCTGTTGGATCTTACATAAACATACCTCGAGACAACCACAAAACCAAAAAGTTTTACACATCTGATGATTTTAAATGTAACCGTAATTTTACGTACATATTAAAAAATAATCTATTACCATTTAAAAAATTCTGAAATAACACATGTGATTTCATTTTATGCCAGTTACTAAGACCTATTGTTCCCAACCGCACTTATTTCTGCTATTGTACATAAAGTCTATAATCAAACTCAATAATGAACTTGATACCTCCCTGGGTATAAAGCAAGAGTAAAACTTACAACAGCTGTGATTTTCGCAGCCACGTGTACAAATGTACGACAACCACTTCACAAGCTAGTGCTAAATTACTGCAGCCACTAGCGCTTCACTTGTAACGATAGTCCCCTAAGCACAGAACGTAAATATCTCATAGGTACACATCACTAAACTTGCACAAAACACATCTTAATTTTTAGTAAGTTGGTTTTAGGTTGCTCAAAAGTATGTTTACTGCACACAAGATAACAAAAATATTTTCTTTAGTGCTCAAATTACAATAGGGTTTAGAGTTAATTTGAAAAATTGTCTAGTAAATCATATAAGTACACAAATGTTAAATTTTAAGGTTTTTTTAAAAGACATTTCAGTATTTTTTTCTCAAAGTTTCCCAGACCAAAATAAGAAACTTAGTACTGTACTGGAATATTCTAAGCACCATGTACAATATTTCTTAGTACCAAAATCATATTCTCCATATTCTGCAATTTAGGACTTCTAACAGAAACAACTGTAACAATTACAATTAATGCCTACTTTAGTTACTGCAGAAACACATTAAAGAATACAGTATTTTAAATAAATTTTAGCAGCAATTGTCAAACAACAGGTACAGTATTTTTCCTCAAGGAATTAAGTAAAACAATACTCTTGATTTTGAAGTTAACAACTTCAAAAAATATAGTGCACAATCATATACTTCCACCAAGTGTTTCCTTTAAATAATACACGAGAACTTCAGTGAGTTATGTGAACATTTTAGGGATACAATTTTCACAGCCATATAACCTGTACTGACAAATAGACAAGTAACTTGGTGTCATTTATGTTCCTGAACATCAAAACAGACGAAAACATGTTAATCTACCACCTGTTTTGAAACAAATTTAGAAATATGAATTGAATAAAATCACAGAAATAAACAAACCAATGATTACTACAGTCTCTGCAATAGTCAAAATCTAGACAATGACAAGTATTATCCAATTCAACTCTTCCCAAAAATATCCTCTAGTAAACAAGTACAAAATGAAGCTCCAACTTCCAGGAGACCTGACTGTAATAAAATGTTTCATGGACTGACGAATAAAGACAAAATGTGCATCAGAATTCAATACACACAGTAAATTACAGCCTCAACTCCAGTGTTCTAATGTGTTCCCTAACTAAAGGATCCAAAATATAAGTTCCATAGTCAAAATAGTTAATTTATCATGGTGAATATCATGTCTAGCTTCTGTATAATGAAACCGAGAAGTGTTTTCATATTAAGTTGAAATATGTGGTTTTACCGTACTCTCAACTTTTTATCAGCAACAACTAGTTTCTCGAAGTCCAGTTTAATTCAACAAACAAATAAAATTTTCAAACCTAAGGGCTCAGTCTACCACAAACTTAATCACCATTTTTTTTCCTTGTTTTAGACACAAAATGTGACTAAATTTTGCTCTTACAAAAATGTTTTTATCTCTCATAATTTTTGCGTAATACCTCGCTAAAGCCAAAATTTGCACGATTCCGTTTTAAGGGCATGGGCCCGAGTTTCTTCGCATTTAACGACTATTTTTTAAAACATAAATGGGAGTAGATATCATAAAATCGCTTCGTAACTTTGTTATGACTTATTTAAACTGCACACTCTAATTTTATCGAGTCAGAAGACTGCAAAATAGTTGCTAATTAGTTAGTTAACAAACTTTCCTTGTAATTGATAAATTAGCTACACTCATCATACAGTTTGTCTCGAAAAATTTCATTACATAGTAAAACCAATTTGATAAAAGTTACGAAGCAATTTTACGATATTGACTCTCGTATGGATTTTAAAAAATAATTCTCTTGAAAGCCGAGAAACTCAGGCCCAAATCCTTAAGGACAACATAACCAACTCGCTCACGAAACTGAAAAAATTCACAGTGAATAATAATTATGTAGGCTACAAATTCAGCTATGTTAAACCACAAAATAATATATTATTATATTCTTAAAAAAATTATTGAATTTTTTCACATTTTTCTTTTTAATTTCAGCATTTTATTTAAATACAAAAAATTTCTTATTCTTTGTTTTTATGACAGTGACATTTAGCCCGTGACATCTTTATCCATTGTAATTTTTTTTTTCTGTTTAGTATGTCAGTTGGTTTTAGTGTAGTCCTTAAAACGTAAACATGCAAATGACCAACAAGACATTACGCGAAAACTATGAGCAAAAAAAATTTCATGAATCAAAATTTATTCACATTTTGTTTCTAAATTAAGAAAAAAATATTTGGTACAAATAAAAAAAGAAATCATGGTGATGAAAACTACTGTATACCGTGCCGTTAAGCCACTTGCCTTGACTAGCACATGCCTAAAGCCAAATACATCACATTTGCAGTATTGGGAAAAGAAAATAGTGTTTTTGAGAGCTAACTTGAATGCTTAAGTTCCGCTTGCAGTTTGCCAAACCTGGATCTTTCTGAATATAGTACCTATATACTGTATACATACTCTGTTTTTTTCAACATTTAGATAGTGTGCACAGCATAAGAGTGTGTTTCAGTTTTTGCTTTTTGACAAAATTTGGTTGCTACTTGTTGACTACATCTGAATGACCAAGACCAATTAAAACAAAAGTTTAAAGCTACTTACTAAAGCAAGTTTCCATAACTAGGCCAGAGCATGATACAAAAGAGTGAACTCTTTGCAGACAAATTAATATTACCAGTAACCTAAGAAACTGCTGGAGGCAGCATAAATATGAAAATAAGATCCATTAGACATCTTGTTAATATTGTACAAAATGAAAATTCAAAAATTAAACAATTTAAGGAGAACTTTACGTAAAACCGTAAGTTAGTTAAAGGCAGTGAAAAATACATACATTACCCCAAAATTGTTTAGGTTTTAAAATATGACAACCTACTCTATAACCTAATAATTGTAAGCCGAGTTCAAAACAGAGACTGTAAATTCATACAGGTAAGATTTCAATTTTTTTGCCACTGTGATTACGATTAGGTACATAGTCCCATCACAAACTTCAAAGATAGAAGCTATAAAAACAAAATTATCATAATGTAGCCAAATCCCCTGTAATTGAAGGATTCTGCAGTAAAATATGGCAAGAAACAAATACTGGTTTTTCTTTAACTTAGTCGGCAGCTACACAGCACATTTCAAAAAATATGTCCAGTTTCTATAATTACACAGGACCTGCCAATTATAATCACATCCAATTCAAACTTAAATGACTTCTAGTATGCTGAGTTTCAACAGCTTTGTTGAAAAGCATCAAAATAGTGTAAATACATGGCTGGCCTTAGATGGCAGTAATTTATCGTACTTCCAGGTTTACATCATAATTCAAAAAAACCAATCAACAAAATTGGTTATAATTGTCGTCCTTCGCATAACGTATATAAAAAATGACCACGCAAACATGTTTACCCTGGAACCGATTCACCTGAACATGTATAAACATGGCAGCTACACAATCACACCAACATGTTCAGTGTGCCGTGCAACCAAAGCATGAAGTTAGCAAAATATTAACGGGTTTGCAAGAATCACAAAACTGTTAGTCATGTGAAAATGTGCAGCTTTTATGCAGACTGAGTCAATGAACTTTAATTTTTTACAACATTTTATCTTGTCAATCAACATAACTACTATTTATCCATTACCAATTTTCACTGCAGAACCTCTAATTTTTGTGGCTGAAAATATACATCTGATTTAGGACTTCTCTAGTTTATGTCTTACACACACTTTCTCACAAATCTTATACTGCAGTGCCGAGTTCAATTCACACACATTGGAGAATACAGAATGTGTTCAGACATTTCTTCTGAGCACACCTACAAAATTGTCATACATTATGGCAGTATTTACAATTTATTTCCTTTACAGCTATAACTTGGGACAAGATTGTATGGTTAATAGTAATTAAATAAAATAACACTAATATACATGTTACAGCAAAGCACAGAAATTAATTTTAAATCTTGAAATAAAAATATCGCCTGATACACGGTTCTAACACCTTGTTTATTTCCTCTAAAAATTTATGTTTTAATGTACTGGTTCAGGGAAACACAAATTATTTGAAAATTTCAAAGTTTGTACAGGGATAATTTTATGAGATGTTTATTCTCAGTTAACTTTCTAAAAGTTAAGTGTTACAGTTTAATATGGATACATGGTTGAGTACTTATTTTCAAGAACCATAAATATTGTTTTTAACAAAAAATAAAACCATAAAATCGTGTCCATAGTTATAAGCAACTCTTAAACGTTATGAACTTTATTTGTTAAGTAATTACTTTTGCCCATGGCAAATTTTAAACCTCACTAAAAGATAAACTGCAAATGTCTCATAAGCGCCAGCAATACATGTTCACTTACACCCAATAAAACAGTACATAAAATACTCTTCACAATAATCAGCTCCTCTTTGTCAAAACTGCTATTTGAAAGAAACAAATCTACATTTTGCACAGTAATGAAAAATTTTCAGCTCAAAATGAAGCACAAAAATTCCAAGTAAAATACAGAATTTTGAAAACAAACAATTTTATTTTAGACCTGACTTATTTTAAAAACTACCAAATACCTTAAGCTGGAAAGTCTCATTGTGAAGAAGCAACAATCCAAATGTGGGAGGGTCTTTCAGCTGCCTGCTGACAAAATTTGAAAATAATGTTCTGGGTCAAAAAGTTTGAATTAAAAAAAAAAAAAAAAAACAATTTCAGTTTTCTAATTTTTGCTCCTTCACATATGTCTATTGAAATTAAGCACAACACCACACGCTGCAAAATTAACATTACTTTTTGAAAACTCAACATGGTTGAATGAAAATTTAACTTAGATTTCCCTGACCTAAAAATAAACATCCTCCCCTCCCGTTATTTCAAAGTTTGTGGCCCTAATTCCGTAGCAATAATTTAAAAAAATAAACAAAAATGTTAAAATTTCAAAATGTTTTAACTTACTTTAGAGGGCCACACCCAAAGCAAGCTTGCATAAAACTGACTGAAATGAGGACTCTGGCAGATTGATCATACAGATATTCTTTGTGAAATACATTCCAGCATATAACACTGGACATACCTTGCGACGCCAAAGTCGTCATCACAATTAAGCCACCTTAAATACAAAATACAATCTGAGGAAGCACATTATAAAAAAGGGACAACTTAACATAATGGCTAGGGTGGCATTTTACATAAAATGTTCATTAAAAATGTGCTTCCTTCAACTCCAATGATCATACAGCAACGTATGACCACTGGATAATAACAATTAAGCTTCACATTGTGAAGCTCTTGTTCATTGCTGAATCTCCTTCACAGTTTACAGGTACATATACTATAACTTCTGGGAACAATGCTTCACAGCAAACCCTCCTTCCTGTCTTGAATGTAGGAGATTTTACTGTTGCAGCTGAAGTCTTCCCACGCATTTCCTTAAACCAGCATGTCGTCTTCCGCTTTTGCTTCGCAGCAAGTTCTCCAAACAAAACCTCCTTGTAGAATGACATTTCGAGTCAATCTTTATACGATTTAACAGTTAACTTGGATACGTTATTCACTATTTACACAATCCAATCTCTCCAAGATTTATTTACAAGACAGAAAATATATATGTATAGATATATGCATTTGTTTTTCAACGAGATCGTTTGCCTAATCGTAGAGGAAGTATTGCTTTAACCATTATGTATGAAAACATTACGGTATATTTGTACACACGCATGGACAGATTTCTGTAAAGTTGCTGGCAGTCCAAACTTTCAGCACAAGTCAGGATGGAACACTTCATTTAACTGTATGAATACTAAGAAACTGAACAAAAAAAATTTCTAAATAAAATACGGGTAATCATGCAAATAATATTCAGGGAGATCCAGCAGGTGTTATTAGCACCGAATATTAGTTGCATGCTAATCGGCCCAAAACACTTGGCACACAGCACTTCGTTCCATCCATACACACACAGGTCGATATAAAAATAAACGTATAAAACTAACTGCTCTCCACGGCACTACCAAGTAATTTATCATCATTCACTACAACTCAAAAAAATTCACCTTCAGACAATTCAAAAAAATATATTGATCATTCGTGTTAGAGTACGTTTTATCACTTGGTAGAGCCGTGACAATAGTTAAGAATTTGCCGAATTTAACCGTGTGCTATGACAGCAACATTCACTATACAAATTGTATAAAAATCTATAGTCAATTTCATCGTATCTTCAAGAATATGGAAGTTCAAACGAATTGCTACGGTATTTCTTCGGCTACACTCACTGTCACTGAGTGGCACAAACGCTGGCTTCAGTCCACGAAGAAAACCTCGAGTTTCCTATTTACACTAACAAAGTGCCAAAGGACAGTCAATAACTTTACAATGGGAGGGATGACTGCCTCAAAAGTTTTCTATATAAACACAGAAAAATGAAAGACGATTCTGAGATGTGTGTTTACTTGCCGACGTTCCCTTCTTCGATTCCCTGAGAGTCGTCATCTGATTTGGACACGTACAGTGATGGATCAATAACCTGAAAGAAAAATTGTAAAAATAATATAACTCCATCCACTTGATAAAATATACACACAAACACACACATACACACAAACACACACATACACACAAACACACACATACACACATATACACAAACACACACAAACACACACATACACACAAACACACACATACACACAAACACATACACACACATACACACATACAAACAGATATACACAGAGCTACACAGAGCTGCAGCCTTTATCCGCTCACAAAACGTATGTACGTAACATGGAGAGAAAGAAAAACTCATGAAAAACAGCTGAAAATTCTACAAAGTCTCAGTAAAGCTCTGAAATGTTATAAGTTAATGTGAGTTACTTAACAGTTTTACAAACAGCGGCAAATGATTACTTAAAGAAACTCAATTCTAAACTTGGTTCCTTCTATTAATTGTACTTTTACCTTGACAATAAAATATCTCTAAAAATTGACAAACTCTTTACAAACAGATAATACAAGATTATTAACGTAGCCACAAAAAATTACGTATGTACTTTGTTTTAAAATGTGTTGCCTCTAATGTGATCAATACACATGAATCCGAACTTAAGACAAGAAAATTGTTTTAATGCAGGTAGTGTAATGAATTCAAGGAAAATTAGCTGTGTATTTACTATCAATTTCATTGTTGCCTACTACATATACGAGTCCTGTGAAGATTAATTTCATTCACAATACTTTACTGTGCTGAAAAATGTACAGAATAACAGCTGCTTCCATAAAACTCTTAATACCTCAAGTTTTCTGTACAAATAATGAAAGAAGGTCATTTTGATAATCTTGCCATCCATAGTTACCGACACCTTAGGTGGCACCATTCAATCGCATACGGGAGCTGTGAAGTACCCTGCGGTAACCACGGCAAACTGCTTTCAGGGAGCAACCCTGCTGACTTAAGGTGCCCGCACACTTGGGCGCAGCAGCAAGGAGAGCCCGCATTCTTGGGCGCAGCAGCCCCACTTTTCACCCAAGTGTGCAGGGATCCATTTACAGTATTTGCATGTAACTAAATCACTGGGAAAAAGTCGCAGCACGCCGCCGCACTCTGCCGCGCCCAAGTGTGCAGGCACCTTTACAGAGCATGGTTCTCATAGGTACCTTGCTCTGGAAATGCTCGTTATTAGAGTAAGGGGATGTGTGGTATACCCAATTCTAAGAGTTGTTTGTACAAGCTGCCAAGTCCCTTGCCAGATCTGGGGTAGAATGTTACAAAGAACAATGCCTTGCCTTGGCTTATGTGGTTTGACCTGGTGAAGGATTCTCTCTGCTAACAACTTGCATTTTACATATCAATAATTACACTTCCACATTACTCAAAAAATTATAAATTCTCGAAAGAGTACCAACGAAATACATTTTTGGTGGCCAGCTGTAACCTCTCCTCAAACACTTTCCAAAAACATGAAAAATGCAAATTCTAGGTCATACACTCTGATGCTGCTCATAACGATTGAGGTAAATGATACAACACAAACTACATTAAACTGAAATTCATTAACTTCCATAACACACTTGCAAACCCATCATGCATCACAGTCTCTTTAACATACCCATCAAGCATCACAGTCTCTTAACATACCCATCATGCATCACAGTCTCTTAACATACCCATCATGCATCACAGTCTCTTAACATACCCATCATGCATCACAGTCTCTTAACATACCCATCATGCATCACAGTCTCTTAAATAATATTTTAAACTATGTATTCATTGGCAAATTCTGGTTCTCGCACTACAATGGATTCTCAAAACTTTATTTTTCATTGGACCAACCAAAAAGAACTAGACAGCGGAAAAGCTATGGACACACTTGGATTTTTAGACGTGAGAAATATAATGTGTTACCTCAAAATACATGTTTCCAGTAAACATGTCTACATAACCATATTTTAAGACATTTTATTCAATTCATGACTACATTTACTTAAAAAAAAATCAAACTTTTAAAATAGCATGATCAGCAACTGATGCTTCCTGGTGCAGTAAAAACTCGTTTCATTGTTTTAGTTTCTGTAGTTTTCCCATATCTATATTTTTGTGGTTCTGAAAATTTTCCTATTAAATTAATGTTTAAGAAGACAGCATCAATTGTTTTCCACACATCCATAGCTCTAAACATCTGGTCCCACAGGTCAAAATTTAAGTGCATCAATAGTTTGTAAAATTAAAGTGGAACCTAGCTTATGTCCGTATTCACTTCCCGAGGTTCATCAAAACATGTCCATTTGTACGAACAATATTTTAAGGGGTAAATTCTTTCTATATAGAGTGTGCAAACTGCTCCTTTTTGTCATGAAAAATTACATTCATAAATTCATCAAAGTACGAAAAAATTGCTGGAATAATTATATTTTCCAAACTAACAACACTATAAGTAACTGCATATGGCATGGCATAACGAATGAAAAAAAAAAAGCTGTGCATCGAAGATAAACATTAGTTTCAGTCTGCATTCCAGCATTAACAAATTAACAAAATGGCGAAATAATCGAAGGTTGTGACAATACGGAAACTGCCTAGAAAAAGTATTTAATATTTACATTATTCTTCTGACATATTTCAGCACCAAATGCAGCCTGGCAAAGTAATAGTTTCGTGAACAATTTAATATTTTAAAAGTTACCATAAACCTTGAAAACACACCTTATTGGCAAACACATGCATGACATAGCAGTACTTGTTTAGGTTAGCCGCCTCCCTCCGGGCATTATTGTATGTATTGGAATTTTACACTGACTTTAAAAAACTGATGATAAAATTTTGTGAATCAGGCTTACGTAATAGGTACTTTGGGAAATTGGCCCGTTGTAAAGGCATGCACAGTTACAGATTTTTTATTTAATAACTAAGATTTCATAAGGGTTGATATTACAGGAGTGAAAACAGCCAGGTAGGTTTCACACATTGTGAAGTTTTAATGAAATGTTTGACTTTATATCCATTTAATTAAAATTCCGTAGTAGTAAAAACTTACTACTACTAATTCATTGTAATTAGTGTTGGGTCGGTTCCTAAAATACACCGATTCCGAATCCAACATCGATTCTTAAAATTGGGATTTGATTCTTCCATTCTGAGTCCGATTCTAGGGCTTTCTTTTAAGTTTTTTTTTATCTCATTTTATTTTCTTATACATAAACCCTTCATAGTCTCTTTGAAAGAAAAGCAATTACATGAACTAGGTTACATACATAAAACACACATATAGGCCAATTTGTATGTTTATAAAAACGATATCTGTGCAATTTGACTAAATTATACAACTTACCAGACCTTGGAGGTTAGGTTGATTTTGTTTGGCAACCTAATTTTGTGCATATTGTAATTGAATATGCACATTTGGTGGGAACACATTTCGTGATCAGCAGTATTTACCGGTACTTACGTAGTAAATACTGTGAATAAAAATTTACCGGTAAGTAGGAACTTTTGGTTATTATAAAAACCGACCAATACAATAGTTTTCCAAGTTCCGTTTCTCTCCAAGTTTTTGTTTTCAGCTTCTGCGAGTCGTACTCAAAAAAAAAAAATCAATATTTTTCTGCTTTGCCGACATACATTTTAAAATATTTGTGAATTAAAAAGTGATTTACAATTAACGGCGGAACAATTTTATATATTCGCTACCGTTTATTACCGGTGCAGTGTTTTCACAAACTTCATTAAAATTTGGAGCCGTCATAGATATGCTACGTTCAGTTGGGAAAGTCCACGCACGAGACAAACACTAAAGATGGCGGACTATGAAACTAGTAGCGCTATGATGTTCCATTTTCATTCCAGTGGAATATTTTGGTACTAACTATAATCCATTCTTGTGGCAACCATTTTGTTCTAGTAGTGTCGTACTTCGGACTTGAACATAGTTAACATCTCTGGTCCAGAAACGTAAACAAAACGTTGCGATGCGACGATTATGCGATGATTTGTAGTTTTTATTTTTGGGGATATAGACGTTAGTAGCTGTCCAGCATGGTGTATAAGTATACATTTTTGATACTGAATGTAATGCAACACAATTGTCTAAACAAATGTGACAACTATCATTGACGAACAAGGTTTTATTTTACAGTTGACGTTTACCAATGGAATTAGAACTGCATTTTTGTGCGCAATATCGGCGACAATAATACAGTAAAACCCCTATATTACACTTTCTAAGGGACAGATGAAAAATGGTGTAAATGAAGGGAAAGTGTAAATGGAGGGAAACAACAAAACATCTGTTAATTAAATATTTTACAAGTTAATTCATAATTGCAGGACAGATGAAATATGTGACCTCAAAAAGTCTTTATAAGTAAAATGATAACCCTCTAACAAAAAAATTTTAGCATCAAAATTCTTCTGAGCATAGATTAAGAAAAGGTGTGATGTATGCTACTAACATTGATTAAATTACCCCTTCTGTTTTTAAAACTTGTAATACACGTACATAATATAGTCTACAGTTTTCTCTCTATTAAAATTTCACCCTTCTTAAACAATATCAACATTTAATTTGAAATTTTAGGGGAAAATATTGATAGCTTCATAAAAAAATAAGTGTAAATCAGGGGAAGCAAGTATCAACTGAAGTGTAAATGGCAGGAACACAATACATTGTTAACATAGGGAAAATAATGGGAACCAGAAAAAATGGTGTATTTAAGGGGAAAGTGTAATTCAGGGGA
>PNEQ01001836.1:19628-30449 GCA_003012365.1 Medauroidea extradentata | reverse complement strand
TGGCTTTACAGGTTTGGGAGTTTATTTTGTGTGAAAATTGTTTGTTTACACTTTTAATAGCTATATAAATGTTAAATTAATACTACTTAGTATTATTAAAAGCCTTTTTCTGCATTTCCCACATTTTACACTTTCCCGCTTTTTACACCATTTTTGCTGCATCCCTTGAATGGTGTAAAAAAGGGGTTCTACTGTATCAGGTTCAGTTTCTTTAGAAACCATGCAGTCCATCTTGTATTTTCACACGACACTGTAGTAAATATTAGGTATATTTTGAGTAAATTTAATTGTATTGCTGCTCAAAGGCGCTACTATAGACACAACTATTCTGAGTTCGAGCCATAACCCTTCATACCACACGAACAACTGGCTTTAACTCAATTTCACCAACTTCTCAGGTTATATGGACACAAATAAAAAATGTGTAGTACAGTTATTCGTAAAATTAAAAATACTTTTACATAAAAATTAAATTAACAACAGGTACTGTCCCCATTGTGCGGCAACCGAAACTATACACAGGTAGACTTCGTGAAAATTACTTTGATAACAGGTTAAAAAAACTGTTTATTTTAGTTAGACATGTGTAATAAAATTAATTTCATATTTGGTTTTTGAGTATACTGTCTGGATATGTTAAGGATTTGTGGCAAAAATAAAATCAGAACCCTTATCATAGGACCAATGTAGGGGGTTATCTTATATTTGAGGTCCGACATTCGGATAGATACGATATTAACATAAAATAACCAAGAGAAATATAGTACCTTATTGAAACATAAGTCCATTCAGATCACTAGCAGCTAAAAAGTAAACTGAAATATTTCAAACCTTAGAAAACAATGTGTTGAGGCAGTGAACTTTTTGCCTTTCCTGTACAAATGCATAGTACTGCGTGACTCCTTTCAAGGTCAGCTCCTCCATCAAGTTGATCTCATATGGATCACGAAGGTGCTTCTCCTGGAACAAAAAATGTACTACAGTCCATGCATTATGTTCAGTGTAACTATTTTGTATTTTAAATACAGTTTTATGAGCAGTAAATACACCAACTTACCTTATAAAACTGTGAAATACAAATGACAAGGAAAAGCAATTTATATGGTATCCTTACAAGCATAAATACCGTGACTGCCAGGATAAAACCAAAGCTACATAAGAGTAAATGTTTAAAATTACATTTTTTGAATACCTATTACCAATATTATCATACAGTTAAGTCTTTGCCTAAAAGTTGTTTCTTTACTTCGTTGCTGGTACTTTGATTCTGTAATTTACTCTAAGTCAACCGTTCATTTGTTTAACATAGTTTGAAACTTGGAATGCCAGCTGTTTCATATTATCCAGTATCATATCGCACTTCGTGTACACTATTTTTCATACCATTTATACTATTATTCTACATCTACTCTTAAAATTTATATCACAATACTAAATACTGACATCCTGAAATAAGTAAAACATTTCAATTTAATAACACGTTCGCGACGCAATGTGATCAGTCAATGCTTATTGTGAGGAGTAATTTTATTTTTGATTTTATTATGTTTTTGGTTTGTTTATTTTTGTCAAATAAATGCATAATGTAATAATTAAAGTTTATATTACATAATTTATTTACTTTTAGCTGTGCACCACCGGTGGGTCACGACGTCCCTCTGTAATTGTTGTACATTACAGACGTGTCCCATCGGTGGTCACTCACGAGAAATGTGTTTTAGTATTGAAAAGTAATGTAATTTGTTACAGATTACTGACAAAATGAGTACTACATCAAAGAAGACATTGGCCTTGGCTCTGGGAGACCCTTCAAAGCAACATGCTATGTTGGAAGATCCCGGCCCATCATCGTCTTCAGCCATTCAAGAATCATCTCTTCATCAAGGGGCTTACCTATCATACCAGTAAACATCCCCTAAGATCTTCAGCCTATCTCAGCATTCACACCCCCCACATCAAACAAAACACTCATACATATTGTCCTCGGAATCTGAACCATGCGAAGATTCAGAAGAGTCATACAGACCTTCCGATAATGAGGACAGTCAAAGTGTTTCATCATTACAAACGGCAGATGAAGAAGAAAATGGAAATACAATTCCTTCAGTGGATACCAATTCAGCAAAAACAGTAACATCGGACACATGGGAACCTTGCGCAGATCTACCTGACAAGCATCAGTTTTCTGGACCAAGTGACCTGAATATAAATTCTTTGAACTTGTCTATCATTCTATATCTACAAACATTTCATAACTGATGAAATTCTGGATGTTATATAGTATTAGAAACTAATACATTTGCAGCCCAGCTCATTCAGGCTAAACAACTTCCTCGATCACTACTGAACATTGGACAGACACCAACAGAGTTAGGATATAAAAATTCATAAGCATCCTTATCATAATGGGCATCAATAAGCTTCCAAAAATGTGATTGTATTGGTCAAATAATGAAATGTACATAATAACCTTAAAAAGAAGACTATTCTGCAACAGATTTGAGTTGTTGAGGTGCTTGCATTTCTCTAACAACCCTGCTCCCACAACTAACGACAGACTCTCAAAAAATAAGAACTGTTGAACTAATTTGCCTCCAATTTCAAAAGACACTCTTTCCAGCTGAAGAGGTTGTGATTGATGAGACAATGGTGCCTTGGAGAGGTATACTTTTTTTTCCAGACAATACCTCCCTGCAAAGTCACACAAGTATGGTATAAAGCTTTATAAAATATGTACACCTGAAGCCTATACCTATGACATTAAGATCTACGCTGGCAAAAATGAGCATTCTGATGCTGCTGAAGCGAATTCTGATGGACGTACTTATAACATACGTATGGAGTTACTGAAAGATCTCAAAAATGAAGGGTGAATTGTGTACACTGACAATTACTACACCAGTGTAAAACTATGCGAAGATCTTTTGAAACATCACACGTATGTCTGTGGTACCTTACAAGGTAATAGGAAGAGGAACCCCAAAGCAGTATGTTTGAAGAAACTGAAAAAGGGTGAAGTTTTTGGTCAGCAAAACCAAGCAAGAGTTTGAGTTTTGAAATGGCAAGATAAGAGTCAGCATTGATGATTAGTTCTGTTCCAAGTAACACTCCTCAGCTGACACCGGGCAGGAAGAAGGTGAAGATGTAGTCAAACCTGTTGCTGCCATCACATATAACAAAGCAAAAAAAAAGGTGTTGGCATTTCTGACCAGCTATCCTCTTATTACACAAGCCTTAGAAAAAGTATTAAGTGGTATAAAAAAGTAATGTTTGAAATCATGCTTGGAACATGTGTCATCAATGCTTGGGTGGTACACAATCGCTTCAACACCATTGCAAAACAAATGGACATGCTTACGTTTAGAGAACACATTGCAAAACAATTGCTCCACACAGAACAAGAACAGGTTAAAATGGATGTTGAAGCTGACTGCCTTACAGATGTAAATCTAGAGATAGGGGATTCAAAGAAAAGGAAACAGTCTAAAAGTAGCCACAGAATACGAAAGCATGACGGTCCAGCCAGACAACATAGAAAGAGGTGCACCTGCTGCTATAAAACCATTTAAAAAGAAAGAGGTTCTATAGTGGCCAGAAAGAAGGCGTCAAAAGTGCTCACATTTTGTGAAGACTGAAGGACAGCCATTACTTTGCATACCATGTTTTAAAAATTTCACAAGCAATGAATTCTAGTGTTATACTGTCAGTACATTTCTTGTTTGGTTATTTTTTGTGAGACTTAGAAAAGAAAGTAATGTGCACAAAATAGACAACAGCAAAAAATAAAAAGCTTGTGGTGAAGACTTTTATAGACTGCTAACCATTTACAATTTTTAAATTTATTTAGGAATAATTTTGTCTTTATACGTCTTGTACATATTTTTGTATAGTATAGCCATGAAGCTTAAAAGAATAGTCCCAAAGAAGCAAGTTGATGGACAGCCTAAAGCTTTGAATGATGTGTTTTAAAATTGTTAACATTTCTAATTTTGTGTAGCAATATTTTTATTCATATATATAATTCCCACTTGTTAACTTCCTGTACATTGCATACATGTCATTAAAAAAATAAGACTGTTAGTAAATTTTGCATTTTTTTATACATATTGTATTCTTAAAAAGTGAGATTCCATTCTCTATTGTTCTATTGTAATGTTTTATAAATAATGCGTAGAAACAATTTTTGTAACAATAATACAATTTTTTTCAAAATTGTTCCTCCATTACGCAGTACGGTAGATAAAATACAATTTAAATGTAAATCTACGGACTTCAGACATGATTAGAAGATATTAATTCTCGCACGAACCACAGAAAAAAAATATTCACGCCAAGTAAACAATAACGATTATCGAACGTATCAGCATGCCGCATGGTAAGAAAAAAAGCGAACTAAGAATCCTATGTTGCCAAGTTCACGCCGTTAATATCTGCTACAAACTCTTGGGGAAAAGACAACTGTTTAAAACCAACATTATTGACTAAAAATTCATTAAAATTTACTGCATTTTGCAAACAGTACGCAACAAACCCCACAAGAGTAACTTTTTACCACTGTGGAAAGTTGAAAACGTCACAACACATTGTGAGGGAAACCATCAGTCTGGCAACACAGGCGGGAACCACTGAAAATTCTGGTACAAAACGTCAAAAAAAAATCCTATGAGACGAAAAACTGGTACCACGCGTAAAATTTACTGTTCCACACAACAACGAAACCGGTACGAAAAGATATTTTGGAACTAAAAAATTGGTATATGTACCAATATCATGGTACGCTGTCTTCACGGAATTGTTTGTTCACCAAATTTTGAAATTCCAGGTTTTTTTAGAAAATTCCCTGCCTTTCCCGGTTTTCCCGGTCGCTCGCCACCCTGTGTTTAAATTACAAGTTCAAACAAATGAATGAGTCAGTATTTCAAAAACACAAAACTAATGCTCCAATAATAAAAACAATGGGATTCTTCAATATAAAAAAGTAAACAAATGAACATACTCTGGTTAATAACTACAACACGCACTTGTCATTCGCCACTATCGTAATCACTTTCAGAATTGCTACTCCCGGCTGCTTCTAAATTAGTACATAGTTTAAAATTGCATGTTTTACCACTTTTCGTTTGAATTCTCCGTTATATGAAAAACGCCTTATTTTCCCCATATCTAGCACACACAAAACTTAATATTACCGTAACAACCTCACATAAGCAAATCAAGATGAAGACTGACTGTTATGATTAGAATACACCTGCATTCACAGAAAAACACGTGCGCCCGGTCTGGACGATCTAAAAAGAACTACCTCCCCTCCTTCCTCCACCTAGCTTTACGGAAGCAACAATTCAAGTCAACATTACAAGGCATGTCACTGCGTCGCGAAAAAATAGCATATAGGCAGACCCCGAGGTTATTTTCCCTTTTGCGCACCAATATAATGTGAATAGAGATTTGGTACCACTGAAATAGGCAAAAAATTATCGCATTATATGCAGAAAAATTCGGTATATGAACACGTATAATTTAACCCTTGTAAGAAGTTTCCTTTGTTAATAAGCAATATTTAATCAGTCCCAAAATTGTCTAAACAGGTATATACATTAATCAACTTCAATTAAGCTATCCCAGCCTTAACCTGTGCACAGTTTTGCAATAAAAAACATAAAAGATTAAGTACAGATGATGCAAAAAATATTTAAAAATTATCAGAATAAGAATGGTTTGGGAGTCACAATTCTCAAAATTGTGTATAATTTTTCTAATAGCAGGAAGGCAATGTGAGCTCTGAATCTGTGGTCCACAAATCAGTGTAAATTTCAAAAGAATAAAGCGAAAGCCAAAAGGAAAGGAATTTGTTTACCTTGGCTACTACGTAAAGAACATGAATTTTAACTACGAATTAAAGTAAAGTACTTATTTACACTCACCATGAAATTTTTCACAGTAAGAGGAAATGTGGCAGAGAAGAGCAGTATCTGTCTTTCCTTAGGTAGCCTGGAAATTACATGATCCAGCATCCCCTTGAAGTCTTGTGACAGAAGTTTGTCGGCCTTGAGGAAAAAAATTACTACCATTATGTAACTCATTACCATAATTATACACAATAATCTACTGTATATTAACCTACAATTAAAAAAATCTCAACTAGCCTTATTTTTATCACAGTTTAGTGTGTATATTTTCCAATTCAAAATTGGTTCTAGCTTGCAGCAAGAAACAGTTTCCTGTTTCAAAGGTGTACTTTGAAACACAGTACTGTAAGTAGTTTTGATAACAACAAATTGCAGGACAGGAAAACTTGTCCAAAACAGAACTTTAATATATGTAAAAATGGAGGTACAAAAAAGAGATGAAAAATATTGATCAAAAACATAATTACTCTCTCGAAAACTGACTGGTCAAATCCGTGCTAAAAAGTACAATACTTTAAGTCTGTAGTTTTATTTCATTTTCACTCCCTCCCTCTGATAATGATATGACACAAACACATTAATACGGACAGGTATTCTAAAAGTTTCCGTAAAATTCTGCTGAAGTCCTTGCAAATGCCTCAAATTCAGTTTGAGCTACCCAATTAGTTGGCAGAACATGTAACTTCATGCAGGTAACCAGAGTGGCCACTCAAAGGCACCATACACCAAACCTCGCAAGGAAAAAATTTGTAAGTTCCATTAATGTACTATGTAGTGAAATTTTATTCTTTATACATACTTCAATGGAAGCCAAACAAAAAACTACTGTACAAAGCTCTACAAACACAACCAAGCAACTTACCTCATCCAACACCAAAATTTTGCACTGATCCATATTTGCAACATTTTTGTCCATTAAATCCAAGATGCGCCCTGGGGTAGCAATTATTACTTGAACTGCAAAAAATGAAAAAGTTTTAAAAAATTATAAAATTAATTTGTGACAAAAATTGTTGCAAATTAATATATCCCTAGTTTAACTTACCTCTTTAATTTATAACAAACATTCTTACAATATAGTAAACAAACTTAAGAAGTTTCCAGAAGGTAAATAGTTATACACCTCGTCTACATATCCAGTGCTGTTCAGAATAATTGAGATTATTTGTGGCGCCCAAAATAATTCTAAGTCCCATTAGAGTATGTACAGCAAACTCTGCAGGTACACCAACTTTAACGCAGCAAAGAACAAGCGTGCATTAAGTGCTTTGCAACTCACAAAATAAACATCCTCCGAGGAAAAAGCACAACTCCAGGAATTAACAATGTTGGTGTACAGCTCATTTCGTTGCATTTATTTAACAGTATTTGAAGAACTACAAACGTTTTGGTGAATGAAAAATTATAAATAAATATATATATATATATATATATATATATGTGTACACATACACACACAAAAACACAGAACAGTGGATTCGAAAATGCTGGTCATTGAATTAGCGAAATATTCCTTTCTCTACCCAAAGCTAGTTTATATGTTACACATTCAAGAGCTGCGTTACCGAAAGTAAAAGCAAGTTGTTCTCAGGTCTTGAGCACGCCTCAAACTATAGCGAAGGTAGAAAAAATGTATGGAATAACACTAACATCTTAAACTTTTTAATGCTGTTATATATTATATGTTATATATTATCTATTATCATATTATGCAGTTATGTTCTACCAATTTGTATTTTTGTATTAAGATGACTACGCTTATACATTAGGATTTAAAAATGTATTCTGTTTGAAAGTGGAATCATAGGACAACCTCAAATACAATGTTGGTGAAGTCATTGTTAAAAGAGCCTTTGCTACTCTCCAGATCAGCACATTTCCCAACAGAACTGTGACTCGATCACAGAACTATGAAATCAGAAAAACTAAAGTATCTTTATAAAGTATTCATTTAGCGCCTTGATTAATCCGGTAAATGCTACTTTGTTAAAACTGTTAAATCTTACAAGCATATGGCACGACACTGCTTTATTAGATGTCATTCACAGTTTAATACATAGCATCCTATTTTAGGCCATTCGGAATAAAGTGAGCACTAAAGATTTAACCTTTGAAAAAAATCACTAGCCGTTATTGCATACAAGTCAACATTAACAACAGTTACATTATTGTTTGTATGGTTGGTAGCGAATAACTGCATGTAGTTCCGTGTATTTTCTTATTTGAATACAGCATTAGTGAAACAAAATCAATTGCAAACGACCTCTCTGTATTTAATATACTTAAAAATATTTATTTATTTAATTTCTTACTGACATACCTACTGACTGTACAATTCTATTTAATTAGTGGCAGAACAAAGCGACGCTACCGAGTCGATTATCGTTGTCTCACGCCGCTAACGCTTCGCGCCACAGATGTAGTATAAAATTTCACCGACAGATGGCACCAGAGTTAGGTTTTCGCCGCTTGGAAGCGAATTGCGTCATTCAGTTTGTTTGTCCGTTATGTAATGAATATCGGTTTCTGAAAAACACATAAAAGTGTTAGAAGTGACTGTTCATGAATATCAGTGATAAATTATGTGAAGTCATTAGTAATGTAAGTTGTTATGTTTTATGGTCGCCAGCCTGAGTATCTGGAAATAGAAACAGTATTTTTTCCCCCGTTTCACACATTAAGAAAATACGTTATTTATTGTTTCTCTTTACGTGCGTCGTCGTTCTTCATTGCAGTGTGCTGAACGGAACTTGAATTATTGAGTTGCGCGTGTCGTGTGTGTTTTTAGTGGCGGTTTTAATTTAAAAGTTCGAATATACTGTGCATGCATTTACGAGATTAGTAACGGTAATAGCGCCGTTAGATTAGACGCAGAGAAATCAGTGTTATAAGACGTTTACTCGCAGGTATTTATAACTAAGATTATTACTGAGTATAGCACATATTCAACACCCGTGCATTTAATGAGTACATGTAGCTAAAATTTATCGGATCAGTGTAACGTAAATGTAAACATTGTACAAGCCTATGTAAATAAAAGCACGTGGCAATGTTGATGTTTACATGCAGCGGAAAGATATAAACTGGCAGAAAATAGAAATTAATCAGGGCTTTTTTGAGTGCTCACTTTATTCCGAATCACCTATACAAGCATCGTTCTCTTACTTTCAGAGGTGTAGCCTAAAATACTACTCTGCTTACTTAGTCAAGACTAACAAGAGACCAAAAATAACGCAGGTTCAGTTCTTAAGTATTACAATTAGGAGTACCTATTAATTTTTCCTGCTACGCATAGGGACTGTAGAAGTTTTTTCCTTTGTTAATTGTTCGGCGTTAGGATAGAAACAGCAGAAGATATAAAAACTTAGGTAGCTTACATTGGCTTCTTAAATTTGTAACAAATCAGATTTGTCTCCGTTATGCGTTTCATGGCCACTTTTCGTGCAAATCAACTACAGTACGACAAAATATTATTTTAGTACCACATGCGAATCCACATAGTAAATTAAAACTATCAAAAATAATTTTATATTGCAGTCTGCTAGAAATTTTGAATGCAGCCTATTTTTGTACATACAGTACATGCAGTGAACATTCCTAAAAGCGAAGGAAAAGTAAAATGGGATGCCCGCTAAAAGTTATAGGAAAGGACGAAAGGACACAGTATAGAATAAGTAGCTTGGATAGACAAGCGATTGCACACTTGAAATCTTTGCGAGTCTTGCTTTTATAATTCACTTGTACCCATGCCTAGAAACATGCCAAGACCGCTCTGCCCAGGCAGAGCTAGCTCTTAATAAAGAACTGAACGATTTCTGTTTGACGTTCGTAATTTGAAAAATAACAGAACCAATCCATTATGAAATTGAAATGCGTATTAAACCAATTGTAATGCCATCTGAAAAAAATTAAGACTGTCTGATATTAATGTTTCGAGTTGGTCTGTTTCTTTAGCTACAATTACTTTTACCAACATACTAACACTAAACTCGCATATGTAGCAGAAAATGTTTCCAAGTCATAACATATACGTAATTCAGGAGGATATAACAGAAAGAGCTTCATGAACGCCAGCAGTATTGCCTTTTCTAAAGTGAAATGAAATATGGTAAAAGTATCTTAATTGTTGAACCACTTGCAAGTTATAATTAAAAATGTCTGACGAATCACTATCAGACCATACGAGCTGCAGAATGTTTTAGAATCATTTAGATTTTATTTGTTACAATTATATTTTCAAATGAAGTTGACTGATTGGCTACATGATGAGAGTGAGAATACCAGCGATAATGACATTGGTCGTATGGATTAGACAGACGCCTATGATGCAGACATGTCACATTCTGAAATTGATAACACTGAAAAGCAGACCGACTTTAGCAGTACCGATATTGCTGCAAGTCGTATTTATGAACATGCTATTATAACGTATATATGTACTTCTTCGCAAGTCATGAGAAAATGTTGCTTTGAGTAAAACATAGTATCTGGTGGAATAGGCCCACTGGGGCTACCACGTTAAAATAGAACTTGCCAGTTAACTACCTCATGGGTGGTGTGGAAAGTAGTTAAAAATTAGATACTTTTTGAAGAACCACTGTAATAAGTATAATGAGCACTCCAACACTGCCATACCAGACCTTCCAACTTCCAGAAATGGAAAATCAGGAGGATTTTTATCCATACCCCAAGCAAAAGAGGGGGGGGGTCTGGTCCCCCAGAAAAATTTGGATTTTAAGGTGCAAAATGGTGTCATTTATATCAAAAAATATTACTAAAAACTTGGAATTTCTTACAATTCAAGAAAACAGTTAAAATAACAGGTCGCTTTGTCACTCTACCTTAATGCTGTTGATTCCTCGACGTTGTAGCTGATTTTGCAGTCTTGAGAAATGACGAATCAAACTTTTGC
>PNEQ01001836.1:0-18628 GCA_003012365.1 Medauroidea extradentata | reverse complement strand
GCCGATCCTGTGCTGTTTTTTCTTTGCGCGCATTGTAGCGTTTGGCATTTGGAAACTGTGCGTGTGCTATATTTTGTGTTAAATCAATTGTACCTTTACTTATACTACAACTAACTTTGAAAATATGCAATTTTGCAGAGTCAGTATTACTAAGGCTTTATTGGCAACTTGGATTCCAAAGCTTTTCTTTGTAAAAATAAAAACATTGTTCAACGGTGTTGATGACAGGATATTAAACGAAGGCTTTATGAGAGTGATGATTATAATAATGTGCATGCCTCAAGATCGGCCACATCATCAGCCGTTATTTTCTAACGACAACGCTGTATTCTGTAGATATTAACATGACAATCTGACCGACTCCCTGGCTGGCTCCTTGGTTTTATTTTAAGATATCAGGTATCCCGACATATTGCCTTCACGCATCGCGATAAAGAATCTTTGACGCGACACGTGATACCATAACAGCCGCCATACAAGCCATTACGGTGATTTCCGTTACGTCAGTTGCTAAACTGGCTGCCAAGCTTACTGGCCCGGAATATGCTTTTTAGTTGGTTTTATTATTTCTCTCTTTCTCTATGTTAAATGGGGTTTTCGGTATTCCGTTACAATATTTCGAGTTTTAAGCCTCCCCCACCCCCTTTTCTTTCCCTTTTTAAACGCTAAAATCCTGGCAGTCGCAAATATGATTAGTAGCTTGCCTTTCAAATTAGGTCACGCATCGCCACTGATCATATCTATTGTTTAGCGGTGTTCTTTTGATCGTAAGACGTCTGCCTATTGATATAAATTTATATTTCAACTATCACCTGCGTTATTTTTCCGTTAAATGCTACGGAAGTCGGTCTATTCGCTCGAGAGAAGACACTCGGAATCTCGATTTTCTCATTGTTTTAGGAAAAGGATTGGTCATATCCAGTGGCGGTGCATAAGGCCGTGGTCTCGTGCTGTAGCACTGAGTAAACTTTTACAAAGTTATTGTGTACTTAATTTTATTAAATTGCAGGTAATGTGACACAATTTATACTTCTAACCTTCCTTTATAATAGATCGACTGTTTTGCGTTAAGTTATATAGGCAGACGGAATTTTCTCAAGTAATTCCGCTCGTGTAAGCCGCCCTTTTCTATGGTGTAAACCTGGCTCGGTGCTCCCACTGACTAGCGCACGGCTGTCAGTCCTCTTTCCTACCCCGTGTCCTAGCCAGAGGCGTAGAGAGACGCGGGAACCTCGCCTTTATCAACACCTGCTCCGTGCAATAAGCAGAGTAGCCCTGCTATCTACTGCGCAAGCGCGCGACAGTTACGTCAGCGCGTTGACAATGATGGTCGCTCGCGTTGCGCACGTGTTTGTACATTGCAGACTTTTAAACAAAGTAATTTTCGGTGTCGCATGGACGTGTAGCTTACTTAGAATAACTTGTAAACAAAGTAATTTTCGGTGTCGCATGGACGTGTAGCTGACTTAGAATAACTTGTAAACAAAGTAATTTTCGGTGTCACATGGACGTGTAGCTGACTTAGAATAACTTTTATGAATAGTACGTTACTACGTATTATTATTGTAAGTTGTGGGCGTCAGTGACGTGATACTGTGCATAAATATCGAACTGCCGTAGAATCTATGTTATTAGTCTTTGGCGCAATGGATACATTACCGACGCTTTATGATGGGATAATTTGGTAAGTCGAATTTTACAATATTGATTAATTTTTGTGAAAATTCTGTGTTGCTTGACGGTGAGTGGAAAATTATTTTAGGTTTGTGTATCTGTTGATTTTCGAGTGGACAAGCACATGAAATATCTAGTTTTCATAATTGAAGGAGTTATTAAGTTATAGTTTTCGGAATAGTTATTTAATCGTATCAAAATGATATTCCGATGCGGGTCTGAAGATATACGTAGGCCTACTTCGCATGTGTTAAAAAATTGCGTCTGCACTTAGACAAGCTGAACTCTAATTTAGTCTTAAGACGTCTCACATGCGCTATTGTTGGCATTTTATCTACGAGTCGGGTTCACATTATTCGTGAGGAAACACAGAGGGAACGCAGTAAGAACAAATGTACAGAAACTGAGATTGTAGGATAATTTCCCGTTAGTGGTATTAATTGCTTGTGTATTTAACGAGTACCTATACATTGTAGATAACATCTTTAGGTTCAAAGTTTTTTACAACACACTTTATTGGCTACATTACTGCTTGCCATGAAACGCAGAGCAATTTCTCAATACATGTAAAGCAAAAGTCCTATACCTTTGAGTTAAATATATGATTATTAGCAGGGAAAGAAAGTATAGCGATATAGCGGGGAAGGGGGTGAAGGAAATTATATTCAGAGCACTGAGCTCAAAACATTGACCGGCCGCCACTGGTCATATCTATTGTTTAGCGGTGTTCTTTTGATCATAAGACGTCAAGACTATCGATATAAATTTATATTTAAACTATCACTTGCTTTATTTTTCCGTTAAATGCTACGGGAGTCGGGCTATTCGCTCGAGAGAAGACACTCGGAATTTTGATTTTCTCATTTTTTGGGGACAAGGGTCGGCCATATCTACCGCTCAACAGTGTGACGCCTGGCTACTGATATCAATTTATGTTTACATTATTACGTTAATTTTCCGCAAAACGCTACGGAAGTCGGGGCCTAGAGACACTTTGCAGAAAAAAATGCAATTTTAAAATTTTCTGTTAAGGTAGTTGGGGGGAGGGCAAAATAAGCCTGTATCGAATTTACGAAGGTAGCGATTTTACGAATGCGATGAGAGGAACCGTGAGTATTCGTAAAATCGGGGATCTAGTGTATACTTCTGCAGAATACACAAACACTCTGTAGTTAGCTAACTACACACGACAATTACCGACTGTGCATTTGGCACACATGTGCACTCTACTAAATTAAAAACGGAACTGTGCAATGCCATGGCAGTTACACCACATGACTCAGCATTTATAACAAACAGGAAATGTGTAAAGTAAGATTTATAAATCAAGCAATAGCCTGCAAAATATTAAAAGTTGAACTAAGTACTGTATACTACTGCTAGAGAAAACACTTTCTTGAAGTGGTCCTCACGGTTTAACAGACAAGCTAAAAACAGTTGCACCGAAACATGGCAAAACATTGTTTACTAGACATGATACAGAATGTATAGGTACTATTGTTGCAGTTACTATCAGATGCAGTCAGGTAGACAATCTATTCCTTAAGTTGGCAGCACTTGTTGGGCATTAGACATGGTTGTATTCACTTACTGGTTTTCCATTCATGTACATGTCAGACTTCTTAATCCCACTATTTTAGAACCTAATTCTACATGCTTTTAATGTTATGTGTAGGGCCCAGTAGTTTTTGCGAAAAGATTTTTGCCCCACTTTGTTTCAGTGACTTACGTGCATACCTGCAGCTCAATATCAAGGTTATTGACAGAGGGTTTTTGTGCAGTCATTTATTCAACTGTGTCAATCAGTACACTGATAACTGCCACACATCACGTCTGTGATTTACGGGTTTGACCTCCACACGCTGGGTGTTACGGTATCCAATCACTGACAACAAAGCAGAGATGCAGGTACGCACGTAAGACACTGAAACAAAGTGCTGCAAAAATCTTTTTGCGAAAACTACCAGGCCTTAGTTATGTGGCAGCACATATTACTGTATTACAAGAGCATAACATATTAACATATCTAAGTTAAAGAGATCTTGCTTCCATTAAAAGTTAATAATTTTAGATTATTACTTAAGTTAATTGAGGAATGAAACTTAAAAACCTAAGCTAAATTTGAAAACAAATGCCATATTAATGCACAGTCATTCCAAAACCACTTGTATTGATGATTTAGTTTTCTTTTGTAATTTGTTCGTAATACGTATTTCACAATCTTATTCACATATGTACAACTATTTGTGGTGCCTCTGCCAATTTAAATTAGCTTAAAACCCATTGCTAAATCCAGTACAGTGAAACACGAACCAGCACCGTTTCCACTCAGTCTAGGCGACACATGCAGAGATAACTCTTAACACTAATGGTTGACAAGGATCGTGGGGTAGCGGAGTATTAGTCAGTGTCATTTCAAATGTGCTGCGTGTATTCTACAGATTTCCACCAAATGCAAACTTCTTGGTGGTGGTTAACGAGATGTGGCAGCAAATAGAGCAAAAAGTTCTAACCAATAAAGAGAAGGTCAATATATAAACAACTATGTGCCCGCACATCTGTTAAACGTCTCAGTTTATATAACGACGTCTGAATAATTTATAACGAACAGAAAACCAAACATTGTAAATTTTATTCCTTCAGCGATGTAAAGACAAGGAATACGGAATACAGTAAAACAATCCATTTAAAGGGCACTGCCTACAAGAGTGCTTGAATCAGAGAAGCAATGAAGTTAAGGAAATGAAGCACGCACGAAATGCCGCTTCACCACAAGCTAAGCACTGAACAAGTGTCCAAGATTTTTGCACATCCATTTTTACTGGTGACCACATCATCTTACAGGTGTAAAGTCTGCAGCAAAGTTCAGTGCTCTTTTCTGAGATATGCACATGTTAGTAGGGTAGCCAGAAAAGACAGATTTAACTAAGAGGGTTTTGAAACTTGATTTTAATGAGCACATTGACTGACATTTTGTCCATGTACGAAGTAGTTTTCTTTTTACACATGGGCACATGCAGAATAGTTTCATATAAAACATATTTAAGAACACATTGAAACACATTTTGAAGCATGTGGTAGGCAACACCCTAAAAGAAAAGTGGCGAACATGATGTGGCTCTCATTCAATGGTTTCATGTACAACGAAGTAAATGTGCTTAACATTTCTAGATCAATATTGATAGAGCAAGCAAAGAAATAGGGATTCAATTTTTTTATTTCCGTGACATGTTAACGCAGTAATTCACTATGTGTTCCCTACGCATATGACAACTGTCAGAAGTGTCAGTAACAAACTTTCCGCTGCACACAATCTAAGCTGTGCCTGAAACAGCAGCAGTCATTCCAAGGTTGCCTCTTTATTGAAAGCACTGCATGGATGTGCATACAATTTCATGCAGCATCTTCAAAACCAATGTGTGTGGCATCACCACTTCCAACTTGAAGTTTGTATATCTTGAGAAATATTTTTCATTGAATGTAAAAAGCATGTCCGTGGAAGTCAGGTCATGCCTGTGTGTTTATCTCACTCCGAGTTAGCTCACTCATACTTGTGTCACGTAGCTCCAGCACGTCCTAGGCAAGTTCACTACACACCAGCAGTTGCAATGATCGTTAATTTTACACCCTACCCACCATAGTATGGTAAGTTAACCAAAAAATCTAACTGATTCAAGTTAAAAGTAAACTTATAAAATATTAACTGATAAAGTTAAGAGTCAACAGAAAATTAACTGATTATAGTTAAAAATTAGTGTCCCAAAATATTTGAATGGGAAAAAAAAACCGTTACACACAGATTAATGACCATATTACCAAGAAATTATTTTAGCACCCTGAAAAACATTTTAAAAAATGTTATTTCTTCAGTTTCTGGATATTAAAGATTTATTGTTTCTCCCAGTCAAAAACATTAAAACTACTTGTTGAAATAATTGTTGAATTGTTTATTTTCTAGTGCAGTAGTCAGATTGCATAAACTAACTCGTTTTAATAGCTAGCCAATAATTTTAACAATTAAAAGATTAAAATGGGCTAGTTAAAAAGTTAACCAAATTTTTTGTGATTAATTTTAGTCGTTAATTTTTTTAATCGTTAATCCCCAGTCTGCTACAGACGCCAACTACTTTGCAACATTAAGGCGGTACAGTTCTTCCGCAAATAAATTTTATATTTATGACCTTTCAGCATTGCAGTGATTGGTCAATGCATTATTTTAATGACTGTTAAATTTTTTGTAAATACTTATATTTTTTTATGTGAATGACAAGTCTGCCAACTTCAGTAGAGGTATTGATTATTGGAATGTGTGTATCATTTGTACATTCTGACAAAAACTTAACTTTGCAGAACAAACATTACGCGAACCATGAAAATTTCTCCTAGCAAATCTGGGCTATCAACCATAACAATTCCTGTTATTCAAAAATTTCTGTTATCGGAAATGGTTTGATTCCCAACCATATCGGATACAGGATGCTCTACAGTATCATATTTCAAAAGCCATAAAGAGAAACTGAAAACACAGTGTCTAAAGTTGTTTTCTTGGTGCAAAACTGATTTGATTATCCAAAAACCCAGTTTTCAGCTTAGTCAGAGACCAAAAAATCACACTGATAAAATGAACCAAGCGACAAATTTTTATTGTAAATACAGTAGAATTCCGTTTTTACGTACGTTACAGTTTTCTTACATTTCCCTGCTAATTACACCAATTACAGTCTGTCCTATTTTATCTTCATTTGTTTTTAAGTAAAACATTCCCGTTGTTTACGACACTCAATATTTCTATTTCCTGCTATTTACACTTTTTCTGTAATTGTTTACATTCTGAATACAAGCGACAAGCACAGATATATGTATAAACTTACGGCAAGGTTATCAACTGTTCCACTCACGTACATATTTACAATTTGGAACTAGGCTACAAGGCCCTTTTGTTGACCTATGGTTACCCGCTCATGTAACAGCGCTACTGGCTGGTCGCAAATTGTACGGAGTTGCACTGAGATGCTCTCGTTTAAGTGATAGCATAACTGGCTGGTTGCAACTTACACGAAGTTACTTTAATTCATGTGACAGTGCAGCACGCACATTAGCACTCACAATTGCATTTATTGGTTATACACACATCTATGGTTGCTTTATTTACTAACTAGTGTAACATGAAGTTAATGTTCTGGTTGTCATTTTTGTGACCAAGTATTATTAATGGAAAGTGGCAAGATAATTTCCAATTTATTCATAGTGGACTGAGTAATGGCATGCACTAAAATGTCTAGAGCTAAAAGACTAGCATATCCAGTTGAAGAAAAACTGACATTTTAAGGTTATGATAAACATAGTACCCGCAAGACACATGTATCCCTTGGTTATGCCAATTCCAGCAAAAAATTGTACCGGGAGTCGGAGACTCCGGTTCACCACACCTGAAGATCTGTTGGTTATACAATATCTTAGACTGGCAGTGAGGTTGCTGTGGAGGAAGTTGGTGCGTGTGCCCTGTGCGACCGACTAGTGGTTTGAATTCCCCGCCCGGACTTCGGCCGTGCTCGGCCGCCGTTGGATGCGCTTGTGTTCGCTCTCCCCTCCTTCCACCACTTCTCCCTCCCGTGCCTAGCTCAGACGCTCAAGTCTGAGAGACAAGTAGTCTTCTCATGGGCCCGATCATGGGCGGTTGTGTTTAGCTTGCGACTGCGGTGCCACACCTGAGCCGTGTCATTGGTAAGTTCTTTCGTTTAATTGAGTTTGGTGTTTATGTTTTCCGCGTATTTTTAGTTAGGTTTGGTTTTGTGATTGTTTTCGTTGATGACACGTCAAGGGTGTGCTGTCGCGGCTGCGAGCCCAGTACGACTTGGGATTGGTCCCTGCCCTTTTTACGGAATAAAGTGGCGCGCGTGTGTCGGCCACAGCAGTATTGTATTTTTCATCCTAATCTTGTGTCGTAAATCTGTGTAAATCGCTCAGTGGAGAAATATCCTGTGTAATTTGTTATGGATTGTATGATATAGTGCATCATATAAAATTGTTTTGCCAAGTTCTGTCTTACATCTTTGGTAGCTTTGATAACCCTGTGTGAATGTAGTGCCTTAAATGTGTGTTCTAATGGGAAGGGTACTGGTGAGTGGCACTGGGCATTGGTTGATTCTTAGCAACGCCAAGATTAGCAGCCTGTTATTACTGTGTCTGCTAAATGCGGGCTCAAAATATATCTTAAAAATTGTTCAATTATTGAAGACAGTTCTGTGACATACAGGCAGTTTGCTTCCCAAATTACGACCACCTGAGGAATTATTTTAATGAAGTTTGGGTGCAAGAGTATCTATTAACAATGTTTTATCGTCGGAAACGGCACAAGTCAAACAGCAAACTTGTTGGTTCAACTACCTTAAACAGACATAACCTTATTGGTCAGTGCATATTATTTTAACTTTTTAAAACAAAATATAATTCTTGGGTGTGGCTTTACATGTTTGGGAGTTTATTTTTTGGGGAAATAGTTTATCTACATTTTTAATAGCTATATAAATGTTACATTAATACAACTTAGTAATATTCAAAGCCCTTTTCTGAATTTCCCCATTTTTACACTTTCCTGCTTTTACACCATTTTTGCAGAATCTCTTGAATGGTGTAAAAAGAGGTTTTACTGTATTAACACAGAACATTTATCACATAGTAGCATTAATCAATGTTCTGTGTTGGTTCAATCTTAAACATTGTCTGGAGACTATAAATTACACTTACCTTTCTGATAAATCCTCATTATGTCATCTCTGAGATTTGTACCACCAGTGGTCACCATGATCTTAAGGTCCATGTGCTTTGCAAGCTCGATGCAGATCTGACTAGTTTGCAGTGCCAATTCACGTGTCGGCACAATAACGAGTGCTGGAAAAATAACTGAAGTAAGTATCAAAATAACCAAACTAGCAGAACCCAAAATGGTCATAATCACACATCACCAACCTTGAATGAAGTCTTTTTTTGGGTCCACCTGTTCCAAAACCGGAATAGAATAGGCGCCCGTTTTACCAGTTCCATTTTTTGCACGGGCAAGTACGTCTTTCCCAGAGAGAGCAATAGGTATGCTTGCCTCCTGGATGGGCGAAGGCTTTTCCCAGCCCTTCTCGAAGATGCCCATCAACAGTTCACGTTTCAAACAGAACTCCTCAAACTCATTGCCTCTTGTATCCGTAACATCCTGGAAAATAAAAAATGTTCATTGGCATTCTATTTTAAAAAATACTGAAACAGCAATGTAACACATACATGATCAAAAATAGATCTATCATTTATATCTAGGGAAACAAATTTTTTGCGATCGCAAATTATTCGTGAATTCGATACAAAAACGTGATTATTAATAACGACACGAAAAATTATCAAAACTGTCTTACAATTGTTTACACTATTGCTTTGAACTGACTGTTTACTCCACAACATAGTTTACCTTCCCGTTAGCACTACCACTATAATTATTTACTGTGTTAAAACGCATGTCACTGTCGCTGGTCTTCAAAAAACTTAATAAACATTACCAAAAAATTTCCAAGAAAAACGCACGACTGTTGTATGCAGTTGCATGCCGTGAACTATGCTGCCTAATAGTCCAATCGACATATCGCAATCAAATTGCTGGAGCGATAATGCTTCAATTTTGATTGCTTAGATTTTCATATGCTGAGTGTTACCTTTTAAAAGTTTATCATTAACTTTATATCAGCATACTGTATTTGAAACGACTGTGTACATTTTATGTTTTACTCTATTGCTATCCAAGTGTAAAAGATTATGTAGTTTTTGAGTTAAATATAATATTTTCAATTGTAGTACTGTGTGTTATTTTACTGGCAAAGTGTTTCAAAAGTTTCACATGAATAATTTGTGGTTTAAAACCGTGCTATATTCATTTCTATAACTGGGAGTAACACAAAACAAAAATAAATATGAAAATGATACAAAAACTTTGTTCAAAACCTGTAAAACACTTTTTAAAAACACATTTTTCGTCTTGTGAAACTAACTAATTTTGCCTTTTAAATTACCACTTTTGACCATTGAATCACCGAAAAATTCTAGGGGTATGGGTCATACATGGAAATCAAGATATTCAGATAAGGCTCGAGAAAGCTGGGTTTATCAATCATGACAGACTGCAAGAAGGATTTATCATTATAGAAGTGTAAGTATCAAATAGCATGTAGAAACAAATATGCAACGCCACCACTACTATTAGCCAAGGCAACAACCAATTAATATAAGTTTAAAACCTAAAACCATTAATTTCAATAAACTATTTGTGAAAAGAGTGAAAATAAAGATTAAAATACAGTATCCTGAAGTTCCTCAAATGAATTACATGGATTATTTGCTTGGACAGATAGGTTAGGGGTCCAAGCTTGTGTATTCACAACAGAGAATGTGCTACCATAAGCAATAAAACGTTTCACTATCGACAAATGTGTGTAGCAATAAGACAAATCAACTTAAATCAATAATCAATAATATACTTTCCGTTGTCATATATGCGATTATTATAATTAAAACTCAGATTTTAAGCAGGTGTTTACTCTTTGCATGCAATATTTCCTTGAGAAAATTAACGGAATACCTTACTACTGACACTGCCATTCTATAACAAAGTACCATATAACTAAACGCACACTGCAATAGCTTGTGTTGAAAAATTCCATTATGAGTTTCATTATTTTGAATATTTATATTTAAATTGTTAAAAACATGTAAATTTTTATTTTTATAAATACATCTTGTGATTAACAGCACTATGAGATGCACCGATTCTGGTGACAATAAGTTACATAAACATTATAGATTTAAGAACAAAATTTAATGATTCATGAATTTAAAGAATGGTTTCGAACGCAAAGTATATATAAGGAAAATATTAATTAAAAGTTTTATAACGAAGATTGAAAATATGTACTCAAAACCTATGACCACACTCAATACTGCAAAGGTTACCGGTAGCTTACACTATTGAAAAATACGTAGGTAGATATGTGTGAATTACGGAAGAATAGTATTGATAGTCCATAGTCTTTGCCAATTGTAGAAGAGTTAATATCTTACCGTAGGTTTTGAAGGGTATTCGAAGCAGTCTTCCATGATTAAGATTTGGCATTGCAAACTTTCATGTTTAGCACTTTCCTCTTGATGCCCAATTTCTGTAGTTTTATTTTTTTTCTCCTTTTTTAATCTACTCAAGCTCTACAATAGGTTTTAATTTAATACTTGTATATGTAATTTTGTTAATTTTCCTGGAGCTAGTCAAAATATTTAAATATTAGCCATAAAAACTAAATGGCTACCAACAAATTTGATTTTTAATGTATGAACAATACATAAAACTAATTAAAGAAATCACAAGAATACTTTTTCCCCAAAAGTGAAGCATGATGATCCAGAGAATACTATCACTAAGAGCTGGATCACGAGTCAATTGTAGTGATACAGTAAGGCCACAGAAAATTTAAAATGAAATGCCCCGACTTTTAAAGGTATTCCCAGACTATTAACACAAGAAAAATTCCCAGACTACCAAATTGTGCAAAATTCACATGCTCTAACAACCAATTTATCCTATGAAATGTTTCAGAATATAACCTTTGCTAATATTCCTTATCACATAGTTCAAACATCGAAATTCTTTTGTTGTAAATACACCAGTATTGACAAGCAAATAGTAATCAAAATTACCTCTGCATGTTACAGACATAGGCTGAACATTTAACTGTATAGGCAGTTATAGTGGTCAAGGCACATGCTTCTCACAAAGGCAACCTAGGCTTGATCCGTGGCAAGGAAACTGCTGATTTTCCCATGTTAGAATTGTGCCAGACAATATTATTTTTCACTAGTCTCTAGGAATTTCCAATTTCACCCGTCGTCGCAGTCAAATGCTGCTCCATACACTTCACCCTTCCCCCCTTTCCATAAACAAGCAATGCACCAGACACTGTACACTGACAATACAGATCCACAATAATATTTTTTCCAATTTATAATAGGCTTACATATGAAACTATTCTCTGACTTCTCACAAATTTTCCTGTTTTCCCTGACCACTTTCAAATTCCCATACTTTTCCCTGTTTTCCAGGTCTGTGGCCACCTTGCAATAAGGCAAACTACGTAATTCTTAAGAAATTACATATTCAAAATCAAGAAACCCATATAGTCACATGGTACAGTGGGGCTTGATAGTGACACACAACAGAAGGCAGTACCGGTCTACTCTTCGACCGAGGAAGCCACCTTTGTGACGAAGCATCTCTAAACGCACTTCTGCGCAAAATGTGAGTCATCCTGTTTGTCACCATCAAGCCCCACAGTATCATATGAGTACTTGGGTTTCTCTATTGTCAATATGTAATTATGTAGGGCCTAGTTGCCTAGCGGGCTTTGTCTCTCCTTATGAATCCCTGCTAATTCTTAACAAGTTACGAAATAAACTTAATAAAATTTTCTTTATAAATGTACACTTGTTTCACTATTTTGTTACTGACTCACTCCAGTTCCAGTACATTAAACATCAATACTTATTCCCACTGAATAATACTCACGCTGGTTTTCACTCGTTTGTCCTTCGGTGGAATTTTCAGTTTTGCTTTCCAGCCCATATCATCAACCTTCTCCACTCTGTAAAAAATATTAACTTATTTTCAACCATGTTACAAAAAAAAACCCATTCACACAAATACAGTAATACCGTTTATAACGTTCCCACTGTTAATATTTTCCTAGTTATAACACTATATTCATTTGGTCCATAAAACTGTTTTATAATAAGAAAATTCATACCTTATTATGTTATCTAATTTATAAAAAAAAGTATTCGGATCCCTATGGAAATGTTATAACGGGGTTCTGCTGTTATTACTAGTGGATATTCATGTAATGCCTAAAAATTATCAGATTACAAGTGCTATGGATGATGCATGTAACACCTTTTCAGAAAATATATGACAAATGGGCCATTCCATTCACACCAACTTTGACAATTTTTTTCACCCAGAAGGGATTGAGTAAATTAGTTTGAGAATACATCATTGCCAAGTGCTCCATGTAGACTTATTGCAAAGGTTTCATTGTTATTTTTTAATTTGGAAATAATGTAGGAGCAGTTGAAAATAAAAAGTGTCAGTTTCAAGGTCAACTTTCATGTCTACATATAAAGACATATAAACAACATAGTTTATTTTCAGTGGCATTATTAATATGTTTATTTTTAGTGGCATTATTAATATCCCTAAGTCTCGCCCTTTGCAATGACATCACACATGACTTCGTACCTTTTAAGATATTCAGATATTAAACAAAACGTAAATGTTTGAAAATGCAGCAACAGCCATTTTAGTCTGTAAAACCAACATGGTGGCAGGTAAAAATCAATAACTGCTGGTTTGCACTGTTCGAACATGTACTTTTTATGTGACAAAATTTTAAAATTATTCAAAATGGGTCAGCAACCAACCTTGGGTGATTTTCCATGGAATGTCCCAAACTTCAAAAGAACATCTAGTGAGAAGTTTCAAATTTCAGCATTCTAGTAACAAACAATTTTTAAAAAACTGTTTGTGACCAAATGTTGTGCTTTATATGGGAAATATACATAAAATTTAATTCATTATAAGGAAATAAATCATTATCACATAAGCAGCAATAGACAGTTTGGGATAATATAAGCTTTTCTGAAAACCCAGCTTAAAGTCCATCACGGATAAGAATTTCCTATATTGACAGCCAATGCTACCAATATTTGTACAACATGCCATAATAACATACAATTTTAAACAACCGGACGTGATTGTATGGCCTGATGAAACATTAGTGGCAGCACTAAACAACAAATCTGTTAGCTTCCATCACCGACATTGTAATTGTGTGTACAGTACAACCTGCCCACAATATAACTCAATGGAAAGTAACAATATTTTCCATTTCTGCAGGTTTCCTTTTCATACCGGTAAAGTAGCAGGCAAGGAAATTTTTTACATAATAAAATGCACGATACGAACATTTGTGATTTTAATAACCTAAATTATGAAAATAAAAAAAAAATATTATGGATCAGGATTTATCATTTTACAACAAAATACTATTCTGTACTGTGTATAAGCCACATCTTTTACATTACCATGTAAGTCAAGTCTTCATTTGTGGGCTTGATGACCTCACATTTATTAGTTTAACTTGTCCTGCTGTCTTAATTCACGCCTCAATAATTTTTGCTTTACTTTTTATTGTGTCATATATCTGTGTTTTCCTGCAACTAAAGCCCCCCACTTACTGTTTTGGAGGCACTTTTTCTTTCTCATATGCTTCAATCACGTTTACTTTCTCCCTAAAAGAAAGGGTCTTAAGCTTACTGCAATGTGTGTACTTTGATTCATATCACACTTCAAAAATGTAAACGCCACTAAAAATACAACTAAACGCAAATTTTAAAATTCATTACTATTTACTCTCTTATCAATAACATAGGCGTTGGGCAGACAAGTGAACACAAGCTATTAATAACCTGTAACTCCAAATACAAAGTCTGGCAGCTGTAAAACATAATTCACAGATAACTTTTTTATCACTTGAAAGTAGTAGAAACATACAACATTCTGATACAATAAAGTACCATTTATCCAGATTATTCTAAATAACTGACAAAAATATTTCCCAACGCATCGCACATTTAAAAAAAAATTGGCAAAATCCCACTGTTTTTCTGCTTTCCCGTGAATATTTATTACGTAAACACTTAACTAAGAATCAGAGAACTGCATACAAGTAGTACTGCAAGCTTTAGAGTAAAAGCAGTGTTAAAGTGGTTACGATCAGGTTTAGCCAAACTAGTGATCATAGTCACAGATGAAAAAGTTTGAACAAAGTTTCGTGCCTCCATGTTGTTCATTCATCTATGGCGTTGCCGGCAACATTGTTTAAGTTTCCCTTTCTATATTACGGCATCCACTTATGACTAATCTTAAACCGCAAAGACTACAGATTCATTTCAAACAGAATTGCATTTTCGAAAATTTTACTCTTGTCATCTGCAATAATGGATAAAGAAGAATCAGAACAAAGAAATTAACCTTTGCACAGTGGAAATGTGTGGCTGTAAATATGGCTTCTTATAGTGGTTGGAAGGAAGTAGTCTTAAGTAATGTTATGTTCCGTAGGCAGGTGTTCATGTTACGTTAAATTACAGTTGGTTTTGTTCATATACGTTGACATTTAAGTATTCTGTAGTATAATTTCGAGTTAGAGGTTATAACCTCACTCAAAAAGAATTCTTCGTATATCTTACACACCCCTGTTTTGAACCCAAAATCTCTTAACAAAAAAGTTAGTAAGGATGAGCGTTAATACGGTACGTTTACAAATTTTTTCGTTTACAATTGTTTATGATTAAAAAATTGTTTTTGCTGTCTGATGTTTCTACATTAGTGTTAATAGACTATATAACAACTGGAATTTTCCATTATCCGGATTTAGCCTAGTCTCGGCGAGTCCTGATAAAGAAACTACTGTACTTCAATGTAAGTGACAAAATTATATTGTCACCGAAGAAGATACAATAAACGCAGTACAGCATTTAGATGTAAAGTTAGCTCTTGCTATCTCTGTGAAACTATGAACTCTGTGGCGCTGATAGCAGATAAGGTCACTGCATTTACAATTGGACGACACTTGTTCCGTTTATTAATTATACCTTTATCTAGAATACAAGTATATCACTTATGTGACAGCTGGTACCACTGTCTACAATAATCTATGTCATTCATCTTTCTGCGAACTCTTCCAGTTCCCCACTCTAGCTCCTCAGTAGCTCATGTCGATTATGTTCCTGATGTTGGCAGGCCAGTCCAACTACGTACTGTCACCTTTATTGAATACCCCTGGTGAGGGTGCTATATGTTGTGGTCACCTTTATTGAATGCACCTGGCAAGAGTGCTATATGTTGTGGCATCACCCCAGGCATATTTACTCTTCAGCCCAATAAACTATGTCACTACTTGAACAGGTATCAATGAAATGACATATCAACAGCTAGCCAGCTACGTGTGAATTTACCACGGGATTATTTGTGTGGCAGTGTGTATAAGCGGCATGTGGTTGTTCTGATCTGTAATAACACTTTTTTTTAGTACTGTGCTAATCGTCATGTAATAAAATTTTAATTGTGAAAAAGTGAGAGACTCAGATATTATTTTTAAACAACTGTTATTGCTCACAGTTTGATATACTGTAAGGTATTTGACCATCCAGAACCCTTCCCTCATTCCATTTGTTTTGCAGTGTGCAAATTTTTATAATCGGCAGCTAACAAATTTTGTTAATGAGATTTTGCAAGCAAAAACTTTCTACTAGAATGCTACAACAATGCTGCTTCAGTTCCAGGAACAAGAGAGAACAGTAACAGTGAGAGAGATGCTAGACTTAAATTCATGCATCCTAATGGGCCTTCCGCTATATTCTACTGGCCACATAAAGAAGACTTTTGTCAGGTGCCATTTGAAAATATTGTTAGAGAAGTACCTGTTCCTTCTATAACAAGTACATCAGCTTGCACTTATGCTGCTGAGAGCAAAGCTCAAACAAACATTAATAAACCAGTCAGCCAATGTTATTAAACACTTAAATTAATTTCATAGGAATTTGTTTAAATATCCTAGTAATGTATTACTTGCACTTGCTATACACTTGTGTAATATTTTTATTCGGACCTTGCATACTTGGTATGTTGAGGAATTTAATATTATAAGGCGTGTTCGAAAGTGCTACTTTGGGGATTTAGGGTTTAGGAATTTAGGGTGCATGGTTTCGAATGTCAAATATCAGTGCTGAATGTGGCAAAGTCTGAAACTAGAGGTTTGATGGAATTTTGATGTTCTTTTGTTACGCGCCACGTACAAAAAATTACTTCTTAACCCGGGTAGAGTTAATATTTTAACAAATCCTTCGAAAAAAATAATTTGTATAGTTCTTTATTGCAACGACTTTTTTTAGTTCTTTCTCTTTTCAAAAAATATAGTTAAAAAGTTGTACTACCTATTTATTTTATCACAACATATATAATTTCATTATAAACATTAATTGTGTCGACGCTTCGTTATTTCGCTGTAGTATAATGCTTGTAGATAATTATTATAAGTTTCAGTTGAAATACGGGACCATAATACTGTACTTTAATAAACACAACCAGACGACTTTACGGACCAATTTGGGGATTTTGTGTGCTACTTTACTTCAATAAATTTCAACCTTAAATCCCCAAATTTTTAGGCACTAAAATTGGTCACGTGATTGATTTAGGTATCTGAATAGCAGTCGTCTAACGGATTCGAACACTGCTAATGTATTGCAAAAACTGATTAAATTTAATAGTGCCGAGTTTTATCAATTGCACTTTGTTAGGTCTTGTACTTTTAACATGATAATTTCCATTAATTTAGCAATTTGCGAGAAACTGAAGCTGTCATAAATCGTATACCGGTATGTACATGAAATATATTGACAGGGAGCAAGTGATACAATTACAATATTTAAAAACAACTTTTTTATCATTAATAAATGGCAATATTATGATAGTACTATTTATTAAGGTAACACTTTTCATGTTGATTATTGTGATGATTAATGCAAAAAGTTTTGTAATTATCTTAGAATCAATCACTGCCACTGTTTATTTATACCAAGACACTGACAGTATTACTTATACAGAACATTTTCTTTTTCCAGGTGTTCATAAATTTATTAAGAAGTTGTGTATCATAGTAATATATAACATTTATTATTTACTGTACATAAGTTGATAAGTTTCATTATTTATATAATAAAGTAAATATTACTAATATTATAATTATTTTATGGTAACTTTGCTTCCTGTTCATAGTATCTTTTTTCAAATGTTGAGAATTTTTAATGCTTCCTGCAAATTCCTAAATACATTAAATTTTTTTCAAAAACAATCAAAAACACACATATTTCTTTACTGCATTAATAAGTGGTCAGACGATTCTAAAGAAGAGTTTTAGAGTTGTGTTGTTAGTAACTTTACGGGTAATTACCAATTTTGAAAAACAAAAATTTTGCATTGTATGCAATTTAATATATTGCCATTAATTATGTTGCATGTTTTCTATGCATACTAAAAAAGAGCTAAAAATTATCTCTTAACATCTAAATTAACCAGATAGCTTACTAATTAAAGTAATTATAACAATTTCAGTTAATGATGTATGTCATCAGAGCATGTACATTTCTCAAAATTTTATTTAAAAAATTCTGCCTCTGCTTTAGGTTTTCCTCTGAAAATTCTGGGTGGAAAAACATACCGACACAAGATAAAAATTTGAACAAAATCTGAGACACTGCAGCACATGGCTCCAGGTGATTTGATATGAAAAGACCCTTGAACAGTTTATTCACACTTTCAATCACTGAACATACAGTGCATGTTTCAAAATGGCAGATGGACAACCAATAGAATACTGTATTCTGTTTATTTTAAGTTGAGTTATATGTACTTACACTTTCTGATTGTTGATGCTGTTCATAATGTGATTTGAAGAAGTGATTCGGGTCTCTGTCATCATCATTTGTCCGTGATTAGGCCACAAATGGCCTACAAACTACCAAAGACTGCAATGTGTGGAAAATTCACTTTGTACAATGGCAAAGGTGCACAGCGTGGGCACCTTTATACAATTGCGAGCACCTAGGATCAAACCTGAAAATAATATATACATAAATTAGCCTATTGAAACTATTTTAAACACATCTTGAATTATGTTAAGTTTTCTCAACACTGAACAAAAACTTAGGCATACTAGTAAATTATTGATGGTGTATTACTATGCAATTAATAATGTCTGGACACTGAAGAAAAATGTTCGTGACAAATTCTTGAGGGGGGGGGGGGGGGAAAAAAAAA